>OMNN01052527.1:0-12274 GCA_900302755.1 Chromis chromis
CAACTAACCGGCAACCGGCACACAGAAGACCGCCGTACAGGACAGAGCGGTCCGCAGTTCGCGGCTCACCAGCCACCAGCAGCGCAGCAAATCCAGCGGTCATCCAACCCACGAAGCCAGGAGAGCCAAGAGGCTAGACGTCCGGTCAGCAGACCCACCGTAACAAGAGGACGCAGCAGACCACAGCCCGCAACCAACACTCAACTGACAGCTGACAGCTCGTTGCAGGCGGACCGGTGCTGAGGCACTCCCGTGTAGGACCCAGGGTGGAGGATCGTCGGCAAACAGGTAGTCCACTCTGCAACAGGCGCACTTTAGGCAGGGAATCCCGCCGAACAGCAGAGATAGTACCCCGACCGCAAGGCTCAGTCAGTGCAATTATGAACTGATAGAGGTAAGAGGCCAGCAGAGGCAAAAAACTTGCAGACCAGAATGAATGAAAAATATTTGTTGATCTGTTTAGTTGCAGGACATACAGGTGACAGAAGGAATATATATTCCGTAATGTAGCTTCCGAATGATATAGCTTCAGAATGATCAGTAAAAGTTAGTAAAATACACCTGAATCAGAGAGCAAACAAATGCATAGACGTGTGCGCGGCCATCTTGGATTGACATGATGTGACAATCCAAGATGGCAACTAAAATTGCCTTTCTAACATAGTGTAGGTCCCATCTTCCTGCCAAAACAGCTCTGACCCGTGGACACAGGACCTCTGGAGTTGTCCTGTGGTGTCTGGCAATGGGATGTTCACAGGACTTTGTGTTCTGTGGGTTGCAGGGTGGGACCTTCCACATTGATGCTCGATCAGATTAGGATCTGGAGAGTTTGGAGGCCGGGTCAACACCTTGTGTTCTTTGTCGTATTCCTCAAGCCACTCCTGAGCAGTTTTTGCAGTGTGGCAGTGAGAGGTCGCTGCAATTGCAATAAGGAAATGTGCTTGGTCTGCAACAATGTTTAGGTGTTGCTACATGTCAAAGTAACATCAACATGATTGCTATGACCAAAGGTTTACCAGCAGAACATTGCATTGTAGCGAGACTATCAATGTTATTCACTTTACCTGTCAATGGTTTTAATGTTGTAGCTGATTGGTGTATAATACAAGCTAGTGGTAGAAGTTATGTTACCAGTTGGGTAAAGCAGATGCTACCTCTTTCCATCGAGATGTATAGCTACTGGATAAACCTCTGTTGAAATTGGCTGACTTGGCTTATGATCAACAACTAGCATGTCCACAACCTTGATAACACTACAAAAACACAGAAATCCAGCTCATATTACATCTAAGTCCAGCAATATGAAGGTCAGCTTGGCATCTATCTTGAATACAGAGTTACCTCCTGAACGCACATAGTTGTTGGTGTGTGATCAGACACATAACTGATTCACTGGTCAGTTGTGTGTCTGAATGGTCCCACATTCGTTCTGCAGGATGTGTATGAATGAAAAATAATAAAGGTCTATCTTCAGTGACAAAGAAAACAAGAAGTCCTGCAACAGATGGTCTGGCCTCCACAGAGACCTGATCTCAACATCATGGAGTCAGTCTGGCATCACATAAAGAGACCGAGGCAACAGAGACAACATAATCCACATAATCAGCATAAATCCACAGAAGAACAGTGGCAGGACCTGCCAAGTAGCTTTAACAACTACCCGCAAATGCAACCAGGAGAACTGATGTTGTTTTAAGGGCAGATGCTGATTCCCACTCAGATCTTTTTCAGATTAAATTGAAAATATGCATGAAAACAGGTGGAAACATACTTTTTATACCTATAAAAGGCGCTTCACGGGTTACTTTTAGCCCAGTCAGTGAATCTCATGTAGAACAAAACACAGATATTCAAAACTCTGCAGGAGTTTTTTTGATTTTTATATCCCCTTTCATGCCCTGTGTGAATAAACCTTAAGGATAAAATATCTAAAAGGTCTCCTGTTCTTTTTGCCCGTATTGTCAGCAGTACTGCTGCACTGGTAGAGTTTGATCTTTACACTACATGAGGGAATGTGGTGATTTGTTTTGCAAAGTTGCCTAGCAGTTGGAATACTCACATTTTGTCATAATAATAATGTGAACTCTTCAAGGTAATATCCTGAAACACTGTTTTATTAATGCCTCAGCTTTACTAATGTATCACTTATCACAGCCTTGAACATGTTTTCCACTCTTGCATGCTGTTTTAATGCACCTTTCCAAGAGTTTGAAAGCCTTTTTCCAGTCTTTGTTGTCTTTCACTTCAACATTGACTGGAGGAGGAACTGAGGCAGGACAGTTTTGGCTCTTCATCTTAGAATTTTCTGACAAGATATACAGTATATATATATATATATATTAAGAGATGAAAGTAAGTAAGAAAGACTTTTTGACCCTTTACTTGTGATTTTATTTTTCCTGTATCACTGGCATCCTAAAAGAGTCTGTTAAGCCTCTGTGTGTTGGCGTCGAGCATCTGAACTTCAGCTCGCTGTTTCTTCCTTGGCAATCAAAGGGAAGACTAACAGCCTGTTGTTGCCTTTTAGTCTTATTGGATTCCCTTTCTCTGTGCAGAGTTTCCATCTTTCTTCTGTGACCCGAGAGCCATCGGTGGTCTCTCTGCTCAAGCACACTTCTTTCTCTCTTTGATTCTGCCGGTTTTAACCTGACTCTGTTTCTTGTGAATCTGTCTGTTCATTCGTTTTCTCAGTTTGTCTAGTTGACAAGGAATTGCTGATACCCACCACTTAAAGAAATTGTGTTCAATGGGTAGAAAGAAGGAATTAAACAGAGGATGACAACCAAAACAGATCATAACCTGACCGAGAGCCAGGGAACTCTGACCATCTAAGACTTGCTTCCAGAAAACACAGAAACCAAAGGGCTGTCGGGCAATGAGCTCGGGGAAAACTGTGAAACACTTTGTCACTGCTTTGGCAACAACGAATGACTGTGTCCTCAACATGTGTGTGAGTGTTTATACATCATTTCCCCTGGAAAGTGTCATGCTTGAGGGTGGGCGGGGGTTGGTTCTGGGTGGGTTGCAGTTAACCCCTGAAGGTCTCAAGGGTTACTCTGCCTCTGCTCTTTGTCAGATTCTCAGGCTCTCTCACTGTTGGCTCTCAGTGATGCTCTGACAGAGTGTTAGACTGGCAAAGGAGTGGCTATTAGCCGCTTGTCTTTCTAGTCCTCTGAGAACATGAAGGCCTCATTAGCCTGGTGAGCTCAGCTGTCCTCTGGTGCTAAACTCATCGCAGCAGTCCACTTGTGTGTGCATATGCGCATGTACATACACTGTATGGTCTTAAGGAGTGTCTATCCTTCCCATTAGTGTAGCAGACTACAATTTTTACAGGGCACTAAAAGTTCAATCTGTGTTTCTAATTATCTTAATAAGGCATCATGAGGCGATGCAGAGACGGTCGACAGATTTTTAATTTGCTCTATTGAAACTAAGTCATTTCTAAAATCTGTATTTATTGGACCTAAAGCAACATTTCTCTTGCGTTTACATGGTTTTAAGCTCGTTTTAATAAATACACCCAAGACTCCTTCAGTCTGCTCTGATACAGAGGGAGAGATTATTGAATGATTGTAAAATAAACTGCTTGATTGCTTGACTTGCACAAATCATGATATTCCCAGTGTATTAATGTAAGGCTGGACAATGGACCAAATACAAACTTATAAAGTAACAATAGCTACAACAATCAATTACATTTAACCAGTAATCCAGTGTCTTTAAAGGATATTTTCAAAAATGTCTCTTTTCTTTGTCTTAAAATACTAGTTGTCAAAATGCAGGTTTTCCTTGCCGTTCTTCCTCCTGTGCACCGGTGCTGGTAAATAATGCCTTTATAATGTGCTTGCTATCTAACTGAGGAAACAAAAGGAGTGAGTTCTACAATCAAACAGCAGAAGACTTCAGAATATTGACTTGCCTCAGACTGCTGAAACCCTGACAATATATATACTTTTAAGCAGAACGGTAGACTTTCTTCCCTATCACTCCATTCACAGTAAACACATTATGAAGGAATCATTTAATGGGATGAAAAGGAGGAACACTTACAGCGAGCAAAAGCTTGCCTACATAATGGCACCTGACTACTGTTTTATGGCAGACTATAAAAATTGTGAGCCTATCATTAAACTGGTCATACTGTAATCAAACAGGACAAAGATGACAGAAATAAGCAAACATTATAACAGTAATATATATACACTAATTTGTCCATTAACCTGACAGGTCATTTTTGAGTTTGAAAAGCAGTTGAGCATAAAAAAACTGCACTCAAGATCAACTTCCTTACTTGTTTTGGAGCTTTATCTCTGCTGATGAAGGTATTATGTGGTCAAAAACAATGGAAAACAAGAAACTTTTATGCGGACATCCACAAATATGAAGATAAAACTGATTATTTGATCATTATGTTAACCATGTGTGTATTTGTGTGTCTCTTGCAGGTGAACGAGGAGACGGTGGAGAGGCTGGTGGTCCAGTATCCTCACATTGTGTTCAGCACGGTGATGCAGGACTGCAAGAGAACCCTGGAGAGAGCTTATCAAATGGGCTGGAGCCCCAACACATCGAACTCTTCGTAGCTACTGCTGGATCACACACACACACAAACATGCACACATGAACACATAGCGACACAGAGGCTCCTTTTTGTATACAGACACCAATACACGACATGTGCAGCTCAGTCATGTTTGCTTCTCATTCACTGTTCAAACATGCATGTGAACATGTAGCTTCACACTCTCAGACACAAGTCCAGTCCATCAACAGTTTCATTTGAAACCATTCTCCTATTTTATTATGGTATTTTATAATTAAGTGAGACGTCATACGCCTGCCAGTTTTAGGTTGTAGTCAAAAACTGAATTTTTCATCATCGGCAATAAGTCAGATTACATGTAACAACATAATGTACTCTCTCTGACCAGAGCCTTGAGTGACTAGTGTGTTTAGGTGCAAAGCAGTGCACAAAAAAGTGATATTTGATATCTGATATAAGTGAAGAATAAGAATTTTAAATATTTTAAGTCCTCTGCATCATCTTGGGTGGAGTAGATGCAAGAGATGGGGCTTTGCTGGTCCTGAATTTATCAAAAAAACAGCCAGACATTCAGTAATGCTTGGACAAGAATTATTTTTACTGAAAATAGATTTAAAAAAAAGTTTTTTTCCCCCAACTGGAATCAGTGTTCTTGAGCGATGTGCCCATGTCAGTCCACTGAGGTGTTTCCTTCCTTCAAACTGAATTTGGCCACTGCAGTCAAACATCGAACCGGACGGAGCAGAGACTCAGGAGGCACCATGTGGACAGAAGACGACAAAACCATCAGGGGCTTTGGCTTTTCACAGGTTGTTCATTATATGATGCCACATTTGAGGCATTTTGAGAAATTTGTGACGTTTATTTTGTCCAGTCAGAACATTTTTCCTCTCTTGGAGGAGTACAGTGTTAAAGGAGTTTGTGCACCTGTAGATGTGGTGAGATTGTGGACAAGGCTCCATGCGAAGGACAGAACTCTCTGCTGTGACTCAATATGCACACTGAAGAATGGTTCGGGCCAGGAACGGTCCCAACTCTGGCAAATCTATGGCAGGAAAATGGCATTGATTATATTTTAAAAAGTGCATGTTTACATTGAGATCCTGACCTTATTTTTTCAGCTGGATATGGAGCACTTGTGATGTGAAGTTGATATTAACATCTGTATGACTTGGGATCAATGCTGCTTTTATTGCCATGTATAGATTTACCGTGGACTGAGCATCACCGTGAGTCGTTACAGAATGAAATTAAACAGTGCTTGAAGTAGAGGTTGCCTTTACCCAAAAATCTCGGGTCATATTATCGGAATATTAACCACAACCACCTTATTGACAGGTAAGAGGAAGACTTAAGCCTTAAGTGGTTATTAATTGCCATCCAATTAGCAACCTGAAATCGACCCAGAATTTACTAAAGAAATATTTATCTGCTCTTGAGTTTATCTGAAACCGTATTCCTGTTATTTGATCTGATATATTCATATATATAAATAAATAAATAAATACTGTGTGGAATTTACTTAGCCTAATATTGGTTTTGAGCATATACTTGTAACATTAGCTATGTAGCAATGCAATGAGCGATTTATCTTTCTTAGTGGTGTAGGATGTAAAGAAAAAAAAAACTGTCTTGGCCCGAAAACCGGGGCGAGTCGAAGCTGGTGGGTGAGAGCTGATCATGTTTCATCTATTCTATAGAAACTCAGTAGTGTACAGTTAAAAATGCAAATAACCAGGGTATTTTTCTATGGTGTGAACCAACTCTGGGCTCAGCCTCCACACACTGTCACTCAGATATGAACAATAGCTTACTGAGCTTAGAGTTTGAGTAGAACTGTAAACTTTCGACAGCTTATAGAGATTTCAGACAATTAAAAACACATTCATTTTACCCTTGTCAGGATTTGTAGACTTTAACCGACGGAGTCTCTCCCTCGGCCTGTTTTTGTTCTGTTTCTGTTCTTTTGTAATCCCCATATGCACTTTCTTCTCAGCTAGATGTTGACACACTTGATTCCTGATTTGTTAAGGCAACCGTAAATGACTGGATTTACATAAAGATGAATAAAACACTACTACTACAAGCTTTTTTTTCTCTTTTCTTTCTGTATGTGTGAACTTGAGGCAGGAGAGGAATATTTAGAATGACAGTGGAATAGTTTTCTGCTCATTTTACATCATATGTGGGGCCACTTAAACATTCTGTAATGCAGAGTTTGAAGACTTTTTATTAAACCAATTGCATTTCAAAACAGAGACCATAGTAACTATAATGATCGAAATGGGGAAATTTAAACCTAACACTGATTGCATCTGTATTCTCAGGTAAAATGCAAAAAAAAGAGGATACCAGCATGTTTTTCATCACAACCAAAGGGCTTGACATACCAAAGCCTCTGTATTGTTAGAAATAAAGATGTTTTCCACAGATCCCCATGCATTGATAATGTCTTTTCTATTGAGCACCATGACGCACCAATCAACCTGTGTTTCCACGAAGATACACTGTCAAGGTCAAAACTATTTACCATCACAGGAGTTTCACATCTTAGACAAACTGAGGAGACATCAGCTTGCTGCCCAGCAAGACATCAAAGGCCTCAAAGAGCTAAAAAGCTGTCACTCAATATGTCCCCAGTCTTTGACAATATTGTCCCTTTCAAGTGCCTGTTTTACTGTTCAATGTGTTTGTGTTGTTTCATGTGTTGGCGATCAAACGCAGGAGATGGCATCAAACGGGATGTGAAGGTTGGTTCTCCACAGATAGATTCTTTGTGTTGTCAATACAATTTGTGTCAATGTGAGGCTCAATTCACTCAAGGAGTTGGGTTTTTTTCCCCATCCAAATCAAAACATTGAGAGCTCTTCCTTTTTTTCAGGTTTTGTTTACTTTCTGTCCATTTCAGAGGAGTGAATATGCGGAATCTATTTTTAAAATGTGTAATTGAAAACCTACTGTATGTATAGAGATAACTGAAAACTTACATTTTTCAGTTTGACATGTGAAACATTGCAGGTTGAAAGGACACGCCAACACCTGTGCTTTCTCTTATAACCAGTCATGCTCGGCTTACAGTAAGTACCACTTTAGTGGGTGTCTAATTTTCACGTTTTTCTTGGACTCGGTAATACCATGGTGTGTTTCAAGGCTTTCATTTGTGGTTTTGTTGCAAATTATATTAAATTGAAAAGTTTCACTTTGTAACAACCCAAAATACAACCTTCACAACGTACAATTTGTTACAGTAATGACCCATTGTGTTGGATTGCAATCGATTTCACAGGTGTTCATTATATTCTGCCACCGCAACCTGTAACTGTTCAGCAAAACTCACTTACAACAGACGAATGAAACATTGTATGCTTGGAACAGATGCTTCAAACAGAGCAGATTGTAAACATGAAAGACGGATAAAAAGTTTTGTATCACTTTCATGTTCAGATTTTCTCAGAATTTTTGATTGTTTTTGAAAGATTCTGTTTTTCTCAGTTTGCTTCAGATAGTGCTTTGTAGATACAGGCAGGAAACGTGGGGGGGATGGGAGGATGTACAACAAAAGTTTCATAGATGTGAACCAGAGCACATCTTTCTGCAACTGATTATTTCTTCATTTTATGCTGTTGTCCTCAAAATTCCTACTTCTGTGGCTCTATCATAGACTGCTGAAGGTTTCCGCTTCTACCCAGTTGATGTTTGGACTGAGTAGATCTGACATGGAAGTCTGCAGTGAACTCAGTGTGATTTCCTTAGAGACCTGCAAGCCTGTTTGTGGTATCAGACACATTTTATGTCTTACTCTTCCTCTAGTCTCCACTCATTTGTGATCACACTTTCGTCAACTGTCTATAAGATACAAAAGAGACAAATTACTGAATGTTGTTTCTCAGATGTAAGCACATAATACTAACCAGTATTATGTGCTAACCAGTATTATGTGCTAGGAGAGCACAGTGTGACACGGGTAGAGGGAGACCACAATCAGGCATCACCAGTGCTGGTCAAAACACTCTGTCCCTCTGGAAAGAGGTTTTCGACATTGCTTCGTCAGTAAGAACGTGTCTCCTTTGGTAGTTTGTACTTCATTGGCCCTGACAAGCAGAAACATTAATAATTTGGCTTGGTCTCTTCTGCATCTGTTCCGGGCCTTCTGATTTTAGAAGGACAAGGCTTTTTAATATCTGTGCTACAAATGAGCTGATCTCCCTGCACTCCTTTCCCGTCTCTCTCCTGGGTAAATTATGCAGCTTGCTGAATTTTACTGCCGCCAATTAGCGCCTTTGCAAATGTGAGTGTATGCCATTGATTCTCTTGCTGATTGAGGTGGATTCCATCAGTGGCTCACACTCCTCGGACTTCTGCAATATTCATCAAGGTGGAAGGACGCGTTCGGCCCGGCACGAAGAGAGACTGCCCTCAGGAAAGGAAAAGAGTGTGCGGAGCAAGGCAGAATAGCTATAGAGAGCAGTAATTAAACTTGGTAAATATTCATGTGGTCATTACATTTTTAATGAGGTTCTGATAAGATTTGACGCTGACCATACAGGACATTTGTCATGTTGGTCCTGCAAGGACGTTAGTCTAGTCTTCCCAAGAAATTAGTATTTTTCAAGACCTAATCATAGCTGACATTGACGAATGTCCTCGACTGAAGAGGCGAAGCTTGTTTGAACTTCCTCATAAGAATTGATGCAGTGCATCTAGTCATGATGAAGGTTGTGTTTTAGAAACATGGCAGTCAACCTTCCTTAAGTATTGGTGTGCTGACAAGAAGTAAGATTGTAAGAGGCTGTTAGTAAAGCTTTAGAACATGACCTGGATGCTTGTGAGTGAATAATACATGTAGTAACTTCTTGATCATGCCCGTGGTGGTGCCCATGGTGAGGTTTAACTAACAGTGTTTGATTTTTATCTCCTGCAGTAGTTATTTGATACAGTGTCTCTCCTGTCACTTGTTTGGGAACATTACTCCATTTCATGCCAAAAAACTCGATACAATTTCTTGAACAAGTCATATCTTTTCAAATATTTTGCATGACCTTGGTTGGTCATGTTTTCCTGATATGCCTTGTGGTTAACGGTCTCCTTTTACTCACTTGCACCTACTGACCAACTGTGGAGGGTCTGTTCTGCTATAGCTTCCCTCAATCCGATTCATCCTACACTGAATCAACTTTATTCTGGCACCTCCCAGCATTCCCTGTGTTTCAACCCTTGCCTCCTCCAAACCCAGTCTTCCTTTCTCCTGGAAATTATGTCAATCATTTGTCTGCAACTGGCCGGAGTGCTCCAAGAGCTTCAATATTTATCAACACAAAGGAAAAATATTTCCTGTCCATCATATAGTGTTCTCACCCCACTCCCAGGGGCAACAAGGAGGTATTTTGCTCGCCCAGCTACCTGTGGTATTCTGCCTGCCTATTGCCTCGTGTTGATTCTGCAGTTGAGAAAGAGCACGGCGTTGAATAGTGAAGATGTTAATGGGTTGACTTTGTAACTGACACTGCCTTTGAGCAGCGGGAGAGAGCTCAGTGTTGGTATTCATGACTCCAGAGAAGCCAGTGCAGCTCAGCCCCCAAGGAGAGCCACAGAGAACACCAGAGGAGAGTGTTTGAATTACGCTGGCTCGTTTACTTGTTTTGGACGGCTGCAGTCAGTTGGAGAAGGACAAATTTTCCTCCCAGTCACTGCATCTGGAAATTGAACTTAAACATAATAGACCTCGGCAGTCCTCAGCTTGATGTATGAAGATTTATGAGTATGAATTCCCCTATAATGGTTTGCTTCTCACCAGGGGCTACAACTAAACCTGCTTCCCTGTCCAATCTCGTGAAGATAAAAAGAAATTAGATTTGTTAATCCACCAAATTTTGACATCCTCCCAATAGGCTCATTCCTGCCGCCTGGGGAAAATATCAACCAATGAGTACCCTCAAAAAACTGAGGTGTGCTGTGCCGAGTATGTGTGTCGGCGGGGATAATGAAGTCAGCGCGATTCCCTCCATTGCATGGCTCCGAGTAGATGTTGTCTCTCTGCCTTTTAAGCTCGAGTTAATTGCAGTGTTTAGGCAGAGCTCAGTCTAGCTTCTAAACGGCAAAGGTTAATTAGCAACAGAAGGATCTCCACACAAGATATGTTGACATTTACATTTCCTTCCTGGCTAAAACGAGAAAGAATCCCATTTGGTGGCTTTGGGATGGGACAAGGGAGAAAAATGATTCCTCTACAAACATCCTCATTCTTATGCAAGGCTTGGCGTTGATATGCAGATTTGGCAGTTGGATGACATTTAAAAGTAGTTAATTGTGCAAATCTTTGTTTTAGACTGGAAAGGTCGTGGATAGTGAGAGTCTTTCATCATGAACTAACCCCCTACTCCCCCCCAGCACAGCTGCAGAGAAGGGAGGGGGGGGTTTGTTGGTTTCTCCGCTGACCGCCTTATAGTCGCCCATCGCTTTTCAAGGTGGTTCATGAATATTTATATGCACAAACTGTTTGGAAAATGAAAATTAATCTCCAGCCCGACGGGAGATGACTCGGCTATCTGTTTTCACCAAAAAAAAAAAAAAAACGTACTTATCCCCATTCAGGATGAGAATGCTCCATTGTTTTCTTTCTCATATTCCTAAATGTCTGAATATCAAATTAGGCATGTTTCCTCTTGATGAGGGACAATTCTGTTTTATTGCAATGCAGTCTTTCTCTCATTACAGCACAACTTTGCTTCTATACGATTTGTTTGTATTAGGCTGTGATCACTTAGCTGTTGCAATTTTTGGGGTAAACTTGTACAGGAAAAGCAATTCTTCTCTCTGGAAGCAATATGATAATGCTGAATAGATTTATTGCGTGCAATATTTTGTCCATATTTTGGATATTACCATCTAACAGGGAACACTGGTGAGAAAGCACAATGAATTGAAGATACAGCAGGTGCACAGATTGGAAATTTTACACCTGGTTTCACCTGAATAGCACAAATGGATACATAATTGCTCCATTTCATCACTTCCCTTCGCTGGGTGACATTAAAGGGAGCTCTTCGAGAGAACAGAATGAGGATGAATATATCCAACTGGGGACTTGAGCTGAGCTCAAATCTGATCATGCACATTTCTGTTTGTCTTTCACCTGAAAAAAAGCATTCCCTTTGATTTAACTACCATTAGTGCTCCTCCTAGGATACGCTGGTCTTATTTGCTTGCTGAAATAACTCGGTACACATTTAATCAACGGCTGATTTACCGACCGATCTTTGTTTTCTCCTTGAAGCACGATCTCACATCCTCCCTTGGGCGGTTTTCATCAATTAAAACAGTTCAGCCCTGTTCTAAAGCTACAGATGGCCAGCGTCAGACCTGACCAGATTCCGGGTCTCCCAGCCAACTGCTCTGACATGTCAGACATGCTGGTATGCCTTGTCACTCCCCACTCCTCCAGTGTAACAAAGGTTGGGCTGACTCCCCTCTTGAGCACCAGGCCCAAGTGGCTCGCAGAGATGTGAGGCGTGACGGAGCCCCAGTCTCAAGGCCAAGAGCGCACCCCGAGACCTCCTTTCAAAACACAACCTCTTTCTTCCCTCCTCCTCCTCCTGAAACCTAGTGTCCATTTAATCCTTCTTCAATTCCATCTCTCACCACTCAAACCCTCTAATCAACACCCCCACCGCTCCCTCAAGATCAGTCTCACACACATTCCCCCTCTGCATTTTCCTTCCCTGAAGCCCC
>OMNN01052533.1:0-12920 GCA_900302755.1 Chromis chromis
CGGCCTGAGCTTTTCATAGTTAACACGTAAATTAATACTTCTTAAATGTGATGTTTGCTATAGTTCTGATCTGCAGCTTAATAAAACATGTAAACTCTGTAAAATAAATTGTTAAAACATCATGCTTTACTTTTGCATAAATGTCACATATTTGCTTATAATTAGTAAAGCATGGACACCATTGATGTAGCCAGGACCTTTAGTTTTGCTAGATGCTACGTACTCATCACTACAGACTGAATGGAAACTACAGGAATCCCAACAGTTAGTTTTTACACATGTTTTATCTCGTATTCTAACAGTAAAGATGGCAGTTAAGCCTTGCAGCAGCGAGCAGACAGCGCATGAGAAAGCAGCTGCTGGTGTGCCATATCAGCTTGATCTGCATGAGTAAACTCCGGCCCTGTCTCTCTAATGGAGGCTGTCAGCTGGCAGATCTGGCCTGGTCTCACTGCTACACCTTCCTCTCTGCACGTTGTTTCTCCACAGACTGCTTCTGTAAAAGCCTTCCGTCTCCACCATGTCAGCTTTTCAAGATTTAAGAAAAACATGCTGCTCTTATGATTAATGAGTCTGTAGTTTTAGAAATATACAACAGGCTATGGAATACTGTAAGATCAAGGGTCAGCTCATTTTCTACATTCACCCTGCAGTTTTCAGTGCTAGGCACGTACAGAATTGGAAAAACTAACATTATGTTCCTTAGTGAGGGGTTTGTTATACTTTTTCCTTTAATTTGTCACCCATCTGTGGCTAAAGGTTTGTTCAACGGAAACACAAAGCAAACTTTTCTGTTTTATATAAAGTAGTCTTTGTTTAACTACCAATGTTGGTTACGTACTGTAGAGATGTTAGCTGTAGCATGCTAGCAGTGTTGAAGTGTCTCTGCTTTGTTCTTAGAATTCACAAGAAATGCCGCCAACGTTTGTTAGTGTAACTGAATTGCAGTTATTAAGCTTTGGGATATAGAAAAAATATTTCTCAAAAACGGGAGTGGACGTGTTTACATTTGCTTTTGTGCCAAATAGTTTAAAATACTTACATTGAAAAAGTATTTGCCCCCCAGAAATCTTGTATTTTTGCATATTTGTCACACGCAAATGTTTCAGATCATCAAACTAATTTTAATGTATGACAAACTTAGGGCACATCTTGCCCTATGCGTAAATGTAATTGCCCCCTTAACTACCAATCTACCACATCCAGCTCCACCCATCAGTTCAAGACCTAAAGCTCAAACACAAATCGTTTATGCAGCACGATAAAGACCCAAAGTACACAACAAAGTCCACCTCTGAGTGGCTCTAAAAGAACAAAATGAAGGTTTTGGAGTGGACGAGTCAAAGTCCGGTCTTGAATCTAATTGAGATGCTGTGGCAAAACCTTAAAAAGGCAGTTTGTGCACATAAAATGTGACTGAATTAAAACTATTCTGCAGAGAAGAGTGGACCGAAACTCCTCCATGGTGATGTAAAAGGCTGATCACAAGCTGTAACCAACATTTAACTGCAGTTGTTGCTGCCGAGGGTGGACCAACCAGTTATTAGATTTCGGGGGGCAGTTACTTCTCACAGGTCTGATACAGATTTTCAATAAGTCTTCAATAAATCACAATTTAAAAACAGTATTTTGTGTTTTGTGGGTTATCTCTGTCTAATATTCTAACCTTACTGATTTGCCAATTAGAAAATGATGACATCTGCCCCAGACATCCATGCGTCCATCGTCTGGGTCAACATATTCAACATATTTACACATTTGAAAATACAACATCAGTTATGTTGTCCTCCCTCTTGTGGCCCTGATCTTGCTGATAGATCGTTATCACCCCTAGAAATCGACTGAACAACATATCTATCAGATTTAGCATGGCATTGGAGTCTGTCACAGATCGGTGTAAATACAGAGAAATGCTTTAGAAATCATGCAACTACATAGTTTGTCCAGCAGCACATGTAGCAGACAGTGACAGGGAGTGAAGTGATAGTTTCACAGTAAGTTGCTAATTAGTTTGTGAAAGTTAATAAACAATAATGGGCAGTTAACAAAGAGAAAAATGACATATTATTGTATCACAGCAGTACCTTGAAGCTGCAAGCAAGAATTATTTTCATTATCAATACATTTTCTTTAAAAATGCATTGATTGTTTAGTCAATAATATGTCAGAAAATAATTACAATTACCCTTACAATTCACCTGAACAATTCTTATGTCTGGGCAGCAATGAAAACCCCCAGAATATTAGTTTACCATGACAGAGATCAATGGAATAGCAAAAGGTTGAGTTTCTTTGTCTAAAAATGGACAAAGTTGTTGCAAATTAATGGTTCTTTGGAAGCTGACTAACTGATAAAGTCAGCTTGTTTCAGCTTTAATTTATTTTATCAGCGTTACACACGTTAAGTATAACATTAGCTCACTTTATGTCTCATTTTTGACACTGTACTGAGCTAGTTTGTGGATAAATGATTTAATTAACTGAAAAATTGTGACTGTCAACACAAAACATTACAGAAACATGAGATATAAAGGTAATTTAATCAAAAAGCAGTGATTAAGTATATTGCATATTTTATGCTTCTTTGTGGCTCAACTGCATGTAAGTAAACACATCAATAAAAGTGACTTAATTAAACGATTTAATGATTTAATTGGGACATTAATTACTACAACAATGCAAACTGATGGGTGTTTGTTCAAAACAACAACTAACCTCAGTGTACTTAATTTAGTGGTTTTGCTGTCAATGCTTGATGTTTTCTTTGGTCAAGTCTTGGAACTCCTCTCTGAGATTTTTTCTTTTTTAAGAATCTTCTGCCATCCTTGGACTCTTGACAACCTTTCAAAACTCCATTGATAAGCTCATAACTGTGTGCAGCTAAACAAGATGTTTTCCTTTCCACAAACTTTCATAAAGTTCTCGCTGGACATTCTGTGAGTCAACCTCCAGACTCGGAGTTTCTTATTACACTATATGTGAGTGAATGGAAACTTTTTAAGACATTTTTGATGGGGAAAAAACTAGTTTGTTCGGAAGTTTGGAAGGACAACAACCTGAGCCAACCGACAGCAACCAACACACACACACATACACACACACACACAAAACACAAAACAGCTCCATGCTCGATAAAAATCACTTTTTTTTTTGTCATAGTGCAGAAACTCCTCGACAGCCAGAAGATGCAGTGAAGACTTGTTCTGCTGTAGCCGGGATCTGAGTGCCAAGATAAATTTGTTCCCACTTGGTAGCGGGACTCGCTGTGAATCTGGCGTATGGTACTGGCCTAGAAAATACACACAGCAAGAACGCTTCATTTCACATTCTGAAGCGACACAACGAAAAACATTACTCCTGGCCTGTAAGTGTGTGTTCCAAACATCCGTTTAAAAAAATGCTGCGTCTCTTCCTGCTGCCCTACTTATGTCGAACGGCCCCTAAAAAGTGAAGCACCGTTTGGTTTCTCTGTCCACTGTTTAAAGAAGTATGTCAGAATGTAAACAGCTTTCCAGGATCCAATATTGACCGTCTCAGTACACAACTGAGCAAACTTGTGTTGGACTGTGGAAGTTACGTCAACTAATAATCTAATCTAATAATCTAACCTTTATTGATCCCCTTGGGGAAATTCCTTCTCTGCATTTGACCCATCCTATTCAAGTTAACCTTAACTATACATACTAGGAGCAGTGGGCTGCAGCGGTGCAGCACCCAGGGAGCAGTCAGGGGTTAAGGGCCTTGCTCAAGGGCCCAGCAGTGGCCGCAGTGGGGGTTCGATCCTCTGACCTTCTGATCAGTAGCCCAGGGGCTTAACCTGTTGCACCACCATCTGCAATACCAAGCATTCAATAGTCAAACAAAATTTAAAAAAATAATATTAGATTTCCACAATACATACATTTTTTTCTTTTATATCTAACAAAATTGACAGCAAACCCATGAGCCAAACTTTTGCTCCTCTGCAGAGAAAGGCAACTTCAGTCAATCAGTTATGGATTGAAATGACAACCCAAAGTCATGGCAAGGAAGAAAAGTGTTGAATGATATCAAAATGTCCACAGAAACTATCCCTAAGGCACTCTTCTCTTTTCAGCCATTCATTTTTACACTCAGTATGCAAAGGAGCCACCTTTCAAGTTTACAGGAGGAGGGTATTTCATTTGCAAAAGATATTCAAAGGATTCTGGAAATGTCCTCAAACAGTGGTAAGTGACCTGCAAGGACTGATTTCATTTTTTAGTGAATGTAGAAAGTGTTCTGACTTAACTTTTTTGCACACTTTTTTAGTGTACATTTAATTTTAAATGGATAAAATTGCAATTTTCCTCACGAGTTTACATCTAATAACCCATAACAACAACATGGGACATGTGTTTGGAATATTTTACAAATTTTTATATTTATATTAGGGAAAAAAACATGAAAAACTGAAATCTGAAGTCTGCAGAGGCTTTGTTGTGTCTCTCCAAATTGTGGCCAGGTGCTCTGTGTTGGCTTTAATTATCACTGAGGTGTGCAGGATCTGAGCGGAGTCCAACTGTGGCAGATTGAATTGATTGGACATAGTTCAGAGAAGCACACACCTGTGCACATAAGGTCTCAAAAAAACAACCAAGGAGCTAAGTCCAACTCATGTATAACCTAGAGCTGAGACCAGAGGAAGGGAGGCTACAAAACTATCACTCCAGTTTTTGGGTTTCTCAGTACCACAGTGGCCTCAGTAGCAGTTTTGAACCATATCAAATTGTTAGTTTATTGAAACATGGGAGTTTAGTCCTGGTCATGGGATCAGTGTGTGCAAGGGTGCATTCCAATATCTATACTTTCATACTATAGTGTGCTAGAAACATATGTAGTCCCAATACAAAGTATGTGAAATGCAGCTAGCCAAAAATACCAGGATGTCCTGCTACAGCCAGTTGGATTTTAAAGTATGCAAGCCAGCATGCTTTACTGGACATTCTGTCCCACAGTCCTCTGCACAGTTACATCACATGCATCACGCGAGTATAAACAAGCTTGAGCTGCAGAGAGTGCACAGACAGATGACAGCCCATTTTGCATTGCAGACTGCGAAGTTTAAGATGCAATATTATGACAAAGTACTACATCCCAAATGTGTGCACGCTGCATGAAACCATACATACTCTGTAGGGGCAGCTGCTGTATTATTTAAAGTAAAACAGAAAAAGTGTGTGATTTGGGACGTAGCTGGAGACGGGCCCAATCCTGACCTCCACCCTGAGCATTAAACACTCTTAACTGACGTCACCTGGTAAATGATTGAGAGGCTGCAAGGGCTCAGATGGTCTAAACAGGAAAGGGACATCACTTTGTTACACACCTATCATGTTACTTTGACAACGCCAAAACATGTTTCATACTTTTTTGGGTTGAGAGCTTTTTATTTTACATCTTTTACTGTCTTCACAGCCTAGGAAGGTGTATTTGGATTTCATCATCATGCCGTCAAGGACAAACAGCGACATAGAGTCCAGGCTGAATCACCAGCGAGCTGTGGGTCTAAACTTACAAGTAAATGTCTTTTTTCTTGTATCATTACGCTTGGTTGCTCCTTCCATGCCTGTTTCTTAACTTGTATTTTTTTTACAAAATGCTTCTGGGCTTCCCCTGGTAACCCCGTGTTTAACGTCACAACGCTATGAACTGTGGGTAATTCCCTCTGGCAAAGTCTGCAGAACTGCAGATTTACAGAAACTGTGCATAAAGGGGTCAAATAGAGTCCTCGTGCACTTGGTCATATGACAGTGGGACAACTCTAAACCCTCATACACTGAGCAAGAACAACATCTGTGAGTGTGGAGGTTAGGATTGGGCCTGTGAGATGCATTTAAGATATCTGAGGAATCTAGGAAATGTCAGTTACTTTTTGTTCTAGGTATTAACAAGAAAAATTGGAAGGTCACAAATGTAATTTTACAAAGCATAAACCTTCAAAGGTCCTTGCAAACCCTTTAGTGCTTTATGTTTGACCGTTGTCCTTCTGCTGCCAAGGTATTGTCCAGTCATAAGATGCAAACTGTTCACTCCACAATGCTTCTTATGTGGGAACTGTGGGACATCATAGTATCTAAACAGAACTATTTAAAAGAAGTTGAACCATACAGTGCCTAAGAAAAGTATTCACCTCCCTTGGAAGTTTTACCCTTTTACTGCTTTGCTTTTCAACATCGAACCATGGTCAATATAATTTAGTGTTTTGGACAAGAATATACAAAAAAAAACTCTTTACTGTCAAAGTAATGACAATTAATAAAAAAATATAAATTGTAAATAATAAACAGTAAAAGTGAATGCATAAGTATTCAACCCCTTCGAGTACACCTTTGGCCGCATATACAGCATTGGGCAATGGGTCTCAATTAGCCTTGCAGGTTACACAGGGATCATGAGTGAACAGCTCTTTTCAAATCAAGCCATCAGTTTTCAAATGAATTGAGTTCTGGCCTCTGACTCAGCCGCTCTAATACATTCACCTTGTTGTCTTTAAACCATTTTTCTGTATGCTTTTTGGTCATTGTCTTGCTGGAGAACAAATCTTCTCCCAAGTCACAGTTCTCTTGCAGACTGCACCAGGTTGTCCTCCATGATTTCACTATACTTTGCTACATTAATTTTACCCTCCATCTTTACGAACCTTTCAGGGCCTGCTGTTGAGAAGCATCCCCACATTATGATGCTGCCACCACCATGCTTTATAGTGGGGATGGTGTGTTTGTGATCATGTGCAGCATCTGGTGTGTGCCAAACACATCATCTTATGGTCAAAAAGCTCTATTTTGGTGTCATCAGACCCAAGAACCTTCTTCCAGTTGACTTCAGAGTCTCTCACGTGCCTTCTGATGAAGTATGGTCGAGATTCTATATGAGCTTTAATCAGCTGTGGTTTTCTCGTTGCCACTCTCCCATAAAGCTTTGACTGGAGAAGAACAGGCAACAGTTGCTGTATAAGCTTCTTCAGAGGAGTCATAGGTGTCTTGGTGGCCTCCTTCGCTAATCTCTTTCTTGCATGGTCATTCAGTTTTTGAGGATGGCCTGCTTTAGGAAGATTTAGGCATGTGCCACATTCCTTCCATTTCTTAAAGACAGATTTAACTGTACCCCATGGGAATATTCAATGACTTGGAAATTTACTTGTGCCCATCTGCCTACTCCTTATATATACATTTACATTATATATTTATCCTTTATACATATATTTTGTCCTTATAGTGTGGTTATATCCATGGCGACTGATTCACCAGTGACTCGACCTTCCAGATACAGGTGTCCTTATACTACAATCACTTGAAACACATTCACTGAACTCAGATGATCTCCATTTCACTAACTGTGTGACTTCTAACACCAACTGGCTGCAGTTGAGTTGTATTAGGTGAGTCATTTTAAAGTGGGTGACAACTTATTTTCCATTCTATGTTATGAGCAGGGTTTTTATTTTTTTGTAAATTCTTGTCAAAGATGACACATTAAATGAATCATGAGTCAATATTGTAAAGGAAACAAAGGGGGAAACTAAGGGGAGTGTACCTCAGATTAAAGATATACAAACTTTGGTGACACATAGCAAACTTCATCTCACAAAACCTAAGACTGGTTGCACATAAGTGTTGTTATTTTGGGCAGTGTGATTAGCACTGGCTTTGTAGTGCTGAATTAGGCATTTATATTCATTATATAACCGTATTATGTAAATAAATAGCTGCTGGTGTGATGATGTGTTTGCTCAGTGGGCCTGACTGAATGACAAGGGCTCCCCTCCCACACTCGTTTACTGGATGCGATGTTTTGGCAGTTATTGTAACAAATCATTATTAGCTGTGGGAGTTTTGTGCATCATCATCATTCATTCTCTCAGGCTTTCAGTCTTGGTTGTTGTTGTTTTTTTTCCTCTTTTCCCCTGTGTCTCACAAACAGACATGCACACAAGTCTGTCCATTGTGGAAGCTGGAGTTAGTTTGATTGGAGGTGAAAGGGAGGAAGAGTGGGAGCGAGCGAGAGCGAAGCAGCAAGCAGAGTATTCTCCCAGTTTGCTGTGTAAGGCCCGGGTGAAAACCTAATTACTTGTGTCTGTGGGAGATGGACGCGTTTGGCTCGTCAGCAGAGAGCAGCCGGAGATTTAGGGGCTTCGACAGCGCTCTGCAGCACGGCTGCAAGGCATTCTGGGAAAGCTGCACCTGTCAGAAGACCACTGACAGCTTGTCCTGCTCTTGTTATACAGCCATGCGTGATCCCTCCCATTAGCAGGCCAATGACACAGTTGACTTGCCGACTGCAGGGGGGCAAGGGGCCGGGAGGGGGAAAGCTCTTTACCAGCCGTGATGCTCCTGTTTGGTGCATTAAAGCAGTCACTGCGACCTGGTTTGCACTGCCAGCTACTACGCGCCAACAAGACCATTTAAAGCTGCTGTAATACTTATAAGCTCTCAAAAACATGACTGTGTTGTCAAAGGGGTCGGCAGTAGTGATTCCCTCGACAAGATGTAACTGTGCATTATCATTTGGCTCACATTTTTCCAGTCTACATATTTATTTATGTGCAGTGTTTGCTTCACTCTCAGATTACTTATCAACCTCTTTAAGCTTTGGGAAAAAATCTGATACCACCAAACAAAGGTAAGAGGTCACTTTCCACTGCAGGAGCTCAGGACTAGAACAAAGTGGTACAACCATGTAGGAACGGCTCGTCTTAGCCTTTCTGTTTCTATTGTTACTGGACATAACTCCACTTCTATGAGCACATAGGGAATACAACAATGGAGGTTCTGTTAGCCTACATGGTGAATTAAAATTTTATGTACACCATAATATAACAAAAATCCTGTAAAAAAAACAACAACAAAAAAACTGTTCAAATCTAGCAGCGAGGATGCCAGAAAAATGGTGAAATATTCAAAAACTGTAAAAACTGTGAACAACAACTGTAAATATCTATAAATAAATAAATAAAGTATATGTTTTAGCAGATTTAAAAATATTTTGTTTTTTTCTTTCAGATGATGGAAAATATTTGAAATTTTATGGTCACATCGTAAAAGAAATTACCATTCGTATTTATTTATTTTATTTTTTTTACAGTTAACTAGTAAATTATCATATATTATTATATTATTATTACCAATCAGCATCGGTCTTCTGCGAGTTTAACCAATCAGCATCAAGACCAACACAGCAGTTTTTCAGGGTCACTTAGAAGTACCTCCCCTTGAGTCGGTTCTTTTCCCCTCTGGCCCTGAAAGAGGTTGGAGCGGTTCATGCTGTCAGAACGGACTCAGAGGTTCAGGCTGCTCTTAAATGGCCTGCAAGTGGAAAACAACCCATAGAGGAGCCTTTAGCAGCTACAAATTCCTCTATAGTTGGTGGACATCAAGGAAAGAGGTCAAAGACAGTGACTGTTGACTTGCATCTATCACATGGCCTGTACTAGTACACCAAATGAATGCTACATCGCAAAGGTATGTTGTAAAGATTATCAATAGTTGGCTAATATTTTCACTTTTTAAAGTTTTAGGTCAAAATGATTTTATAGTTTGCTCCCAAATTGCAAAAAAAAACTTTTTAAAGCCCCTCTCTAGTCATTGATTGAAACTTAATGACTGTAAAAACTCATCTCAGTCTCAGAGTTACATATTTAGAACTTTTTTTCGGCTAAAATAATCATTTCCTAATTTAAAGAAGCTTCAATGCAACTCTACACTGCTGCTTCCTCTAGAAAACTTACATCTACGTAATCCTTGTCCAGTCACGGTAGCTCAAGCTCGCTGTCACAAACACTGCAGAACTACTTTTTGCGGCACGGTGGCAAATTGGTTTTAATGTTGGAGAAATTCAGCCAAGCTAGAAACGATTCAGAAACTTAATTCTGCAAGTTGACAGGATTGATTCCTGGTGTTAGTATGAAACCTAAGAAGTCTGAATCTGTGTTTTTGAACCTGTCATCAGTACACCGTGGTTTTGGTCATGAACTTGATTTTCACTAGAGGGGATCTTTAATGTTTTTTCTTTAGAATGCCATATTAAAAAAAAACTTCTTGCTGCCATTTCAGAAGGACTGTTGTAATCAGGAGTCATCTGCTTCTTATTGTAACAGACAATAGGCTTAACTAGTGGAAAGAGCGCACAGACTTATTGTTATTATTATTATTGGTAATCAGAGTGGTCATAGCGGATCATTATAATCATACATGCAGCTATTCTGCTGTCATATTATTACCATTTGGAGACGGTTTGACATGAAGTGCACTTGTGACCCGAGAAGTAAAGTTACAAAGTCAATGGTTTGATTTCCCTGCAGAAAAATCAAGGAAGCAGTGAGTCGCGTTCCTCTTCCCAGCTGCCCTTGAGCAAACCATTACCCACTGACTGCTGCAGCGTAGCGGCTCGGCTTCATCCTGCTGTGTCTTCTATAAGCTCGCTGTCTCTCCCTGCAGCTACATCGACGGGCCATTTTTGTAAACAAGAACTCGTCCTTTGTTAAGTGCACGGTTAAATAAATG
The DNA here is from genome assembly GCA_900302755.1 of Chromis chromis. Lineage (NCBI taxonomy): Eukaryota > Metazoa > Chordata > Actinopteri > Pomacentridae > Chromis > Chromis chromis. The sequence continues at coordinate 10,521 of OMNN01052533.1, forward strand.
TTTAAAAAAATATCGATTTTTTTGTCTCTTGCCAACTCCTCTCTCCGCTCAGGGCGGCATCAGCCATCTGCACTGTGTAAAAAAAAAAAAGAGTTGCCCACATATCACAACTGTGCAAGCGTTGCACATTATTTTTGGTCGGATATTACTGTTAACACTCTGCAGAAGGTGGCGATTCTGGGAACTCGTTGCTCTCGCGTGCACGTGCTTCCACCCAGTTAGGGAATGACCTGATTGTACAAACAGCAGGAGACTGTTTTTACACAAAGACAGCTGATTTCTGAGACGCCTCCTGACTCCATGGGTCACCCAGCGCTCTGTTTGTTGTGACAGCAGAGGCCTCTGTGGGTTGTTTCATTTCATGCATGTGTGCGAATGTGTTCATGTAGGTGGGCCTGACGAGACACAGACAGTTTTTCATGTGTTTCTTTTCACTCGGATCAGCCGGTGGAACATTTCTCAGCGATTGTTACCTGCCAGTCACTCTGTTCTCCCACCAAAATACTTGACATTCTCAGACAAGCCTCCCCCCTTTAAGTAGTGGCAGTCAGACTGATTAATGGCAGCCCACAGCAAACACACCAACACACATACATTATCACAAGAAATATGACGGTCTGGTCAGCTTGTGACATTTTTTTCTCTTATTGGTCTCTGGAGTTGAAAAAATATTTTGGATCTTTTGCTAGATGCGTGCAAAAAGCCACACTGTGCTATTCCTACATCGATTTTAATTTGACACAAGGAATATGTTGCTTTCCATGGCAGTTTAATTATCACACACTACTATGCAATGAATGTTTAACAGCTGTAGTAAATTTTAGCTTAAAAAAAAAAGAAAAGAAAAAAAGAAAGAAAGAAGAAAGAAACCAAACATTCTTTATGATTAATTGATGTGAATTCTGTCATTTGTCTGAGGGACTACATAGACATGCTGTCCAGGATACATGTGGATGGTCATCTGCAGTTTGCAGTGGCATCGACTGCTTATTTTGCTCATGACATGTCTTCTTCCATATGGACAGGTTAAAACTTTACTTTCACCAAAAAAAAAAGAGTTCGCAAAAAGGTCTTTGGAAAGTTAGCATTTGCATATTTTATGGTAAGTGATCTCAGGGTTAAACTTACAAACTATGTACCTACAGTGCTGTGAAAAACCACCACTATGGGCCCTTGAGCAAGGCTCTTAACCCCTGACTGCTCCCCGGGCGCTGCACCGTGGCAGCCCACTGCTCCTAGTATATATGTATGTATAGTTAAGGTTAACTTTGAATAGGAAGCGTCAAATGCAGAGAAGGAATTTCCCCAAGGGGATCAATAAAGGTTAGATTATTATTATTATCATTAATGTAAAGGACTTCCTGACTGTCTCACTATGAAAGCTGTTGCAGCTGTTACAAACAACTGCAAAGTGTTGCTCTTCCACATCTGGAGGCTGAAGAGTTAATATGTTTTAATCATTCGGGTTAATTTGATCTTACATCTCGATATGTGGTCGAATTCCGTTTGGTTGAAATGTGCCATATAAACATTATATGTCTTCTTTAACCAATAAAAAAATATGATTTGATTTGACTTCAAATGACCACATTCAGGCAGGGTAAAAATCCTGCTTTAATACAAAGATAGAAAGCTCTGCACATCTGGACAACTGCTGCATGAAGTGATTGTGGGTTTTTAAAAAGTTCCAAAATTGGTCAAATACAGCGCCCCCAATTCCAACATTGGAAAAATATAGAATATTGACCCTGTAGACACAAGAAACCCCATCATTTCCAACAGTCAGCATGGTTTCATGAACATCTCTTTACTCATAGATTAAAGGATTAAGGATTAAGGATTTGGAAGACACTTTTAGTGGCTCTAAAGTGTGATTTAAATCTATTTTTCCATCCATGTGTCTTTTCCTTCTACGACGTAGCCAGTTGTTGTTCCAGATGGCGTATTTACAACCAGTTGTTCAGATTCCTATTCAGATCCAACTTGAGCTCTAATTTCTGCATCTGCTCAGTCAAAAGGAGACACTGGACATTATCTTCTCTTCCTTTTTGCTCTTTGTTTGTTAGCAGCTCGGAGAATCGCAGATTGCGACATGGAGAACACTCGCTGACATCTTTTGCCTCACGAGCGGCAGCCAGACAATAGGCGCCTTATGAGCCGTCGCACATGCTTCACATGCCGCAGAGACGTGGCGAGTTCTGGTAAAACGTTGGCTTCGTTTGTTTTTTTGTGTCTGTATTCAGTACTTGTGATGGAGGCCTCCCACAGTCAGACGACCTCTCACTCTGCTCTCATGTGTGGCCAAACAGTAAATTGGAATTCAAGTGGATCATGAGTCCATATTAGAAATGCATAATATAAAAACATGGACATGATTTGGTTACTTTGGTTTGCAGGCCT
>OMNN01052534.1:0-15292 GCA_900302755.1 Chromis chromis
AATTTGAATTTTATAAGAACTGGTTTTTAAAGGAATGCATAAACTAAAAAGCACATTTTTGGGGGTAATTTGTTTGTATATGTAAAGTCGATTTATTAGTTTTTATATTGAACCTTGTCTAAGTAAATTTTAGGGTGAGTTAAAGAGTTTTATTTTGCCCCCAACCTCATTTCAGGAGTTTTATATTTTTCTGTGGACATATTGCTTAAAAACTGTAAAGGTTAAATTTAGCAATAAACTTTTGAAAATTATTGGCGCAGTATCAACATACCAACCTTTTGACTGTACCTTGTATAGAAAGTGCAGAGAGGAGGGATCCGAATAAAGTTTTCTCTGGCACAACCATAAAGTTCACATTTACTGATGCTGAGTAAAATATCTATTGGTTTATGCAAATCAGAAGGGTCCAGTTGGAACTATACACCTCTGGAAACTCTTGAACAACTATTCAGAAACACATTTTGGTAAATTGTTTTTGGAACACAAGTAAAATTTTCCAAATTAGCTGCCATAATGGTCCAGTTTGACCAAAGCCGCATCCTAGATGACTGTAATTGGTTTACAGAAATACAAACAGCAGAATGATGGTGTGTTGCAGCCAGACCATTACCAGATACACTACAGGATGGTTGGCTAAACTAGATTAGGGTAAGATATGCAGGTCTGTAATGGGACTCTCCACGCATTTACTGTCCACTTCTTTACATAAAGGGCAAGCTACCTCCTGCATTGGCATTCAGTGTTGTTACTGGACATAATGTAACCTGCAGAATCATCCAATATGAATGCAATTCTCTGGATACTGGCCTGGATTACCATACCTTTTTTTCTCTATAGCTGACTCAGGTGTATTTTTTTTTTTTAACATATTGTAACTTTTGGTCTTTTATGCTCCGTCACCTCAAACTTTGTGAGCCTTGCAGACGTTAAGGTCTGGAATTGCTGCCACCCACACACACAAACACACCCACACATGCATGGAGACTAAGTAAATGGATTTATGCACAGTATTAAAAAGCTAATAAGTCAGACAAAGCTGTACACCAGTGCACATGGCTGAACAAAGAGACTCACTTGAATGGGCTAATATTCAATCATTTCCTGTCATTTTGATAAGTTTGGAAAACACTACTGTAATAGCCTTTTCAACATATTTCTTCACACCGTTTGCACAAGCAATCTCTGGAATTAATAGAGTAACAGGCACAGCTGTTCCTTCCAGCTTTTGTGGCTGGACTTCATAGATTAAACCTGCAAACATTATCATTCACAATGACTTATATTTTCACCTCCGATAAGTACTTTCAGCATGAGAAACACCAAATAGAATAAAGTTATCAAAGCAAGTCGAATGTAGAGGTTCTGTTGTCCGGAATTTGATAGGACCAAACGTTAATTTCATGAGAAAATCAGCAAGGCAAGATTTCAAAAAGTGGATAATTTACTGTCTAAACATCTAAACCGATATCTAAAAATGATGTATAATTTGAAAAAGCACACATAACACCTTTACTTTTGTGGCTGTAAGGATTTCAGTTACTATTATTACATTTTTTACTAATGTTCCACAGACCTGGAGGTAGAATAATACATTTACAGTACTGTCTAAATTAAGCAAATTTATAAAATCAACCACACAAATATATACCAATCAGCCACAACATTAAAACCACTTACAGGTTTAAGTAATTGACATTGGCCATCTGGTTACAATGCAATGTTCTGCCGGGAAACCTTGGGTAGCGTTCATGTGGATGTGACTTTTAACACCTACTTCACACGTTTATGTTGTTGCAGACCAAGTACTACACGCCCTTTTTGTGGCAATGACAATGACCCTTGCCACACTGCAAAAACTGTCCTGGAAAGGCTTAAGGAAGATGACAGAGAGCCCAAGGTGTTGACCAGGCATTTAAAATCCCCAGATCCAAACATCCATGAGAAGAACCCCAAAACACGAAGGTCCTACCCTGCAACCTAGATGGAAACAAAAGCAAAGAAACAGAGGTATTTTAGGGTCTTATACCACCACTATTCATCTTGTACAAGCCTGATGGTGGGTGGTTGTAGCAAATGTTGCGACCCATCTCAGAAAGACAAGAACACTGAGTCTAATTGTTTCTAAATCCTCTATCGTTAACTTGGAAAGTCTAAATGGTGGAAAAATGCCATGTCTTCTCATTCTCTCCTCTGTCGGAAACTGTAGCCTTGTAATTGTATCCAGCACAACTTTCAAAGCCATAAGGATCAGGCTGGTTTGAGATAAATTGCGTCTCACCTGGAAAGTGAATGGGAGCAGGCAGAAACAGCAGGGGGCAGAACCATAAAGCTGCAGCAAAGTCGGACGCTTTCCAACAGCCTTCGGGCTGTACGGGAAGTTACAAGGAACACTCACATCTTGTTAGATCTGATTCCGTTTGAATAAAATAGCATCAGACCCATATTTCAGTTTGACAAGGTAGCCTATTAAAACGCAGTACAGATGATCTCTGATCTCTGTTCATGGTTCAACCTCCATTTTACAGGAACTCTCATGTAAATTAGAATTCTATCAGTTTGCTGCTGTATATAAATCAGATGAGCAGACCTGTCCCTCTCTAACTACATTATTAAATTTAAAACATTAATAGCTAAATGTTCATATACAGTGGAACGAAATACAAGATAATAACTTTCATGACTGATATAGAAGCTTTTGTGATGTTAGATACTCCAAGAACTAAATCAGTCCAATGTTGACGTATGGAATACAGTTTATGATCCACTATATGAATAAACCTTCAAAACCTGACAAATAAAAACAGAACCTCTCAAGGTTTCTATCAAATGTCATGTTGTTGAGCCAACGTCTCAGCCAATCAGCTGTTAGATCAGGCAAGTGTCGCCTTGACCTCGGGAGATTATCATTGCCAATATTTGAATGACCTAAGAGCAGGGATCAAGGTCGGACAAAAATCTGCATTGTGCGACGACCTCAGGCGATTGATTCTACACAGGCCTGGTTTATCTAGCCTAAAAACCAATACTCCTTTCTAAAGATCCTTTCAAGGCTTGTTCCTTAAAAATTGAGTGTGTGGCCTGATAGGCGTAATGTGGGCATAACAATTGCCAGATTGGTCCAAAAGATCACGATAAGTATATGAAAATATACCAAAAAGCTTGTTCATTGAAGTGCTCCTTCAAAGTAGCGTGATCATGGGCATTACTGAGCTAAACTACAGTGTAAACAATGAGTTTATTCAAAAGTAGGTCTACATTAAATAAAAACAAAACATTGGGTTCCTTATACCTGCATACATACATATATACAGCCATGTTGTTCTAGAATGGCTCCAGCCGAGCAAATTCTGGCACTGTTTTAGAGAACTTCAAGCCATGAAGAACATGTAACAGTATGTGCCAGATTTAATAAAGATAAAATTGTGAACTGTCCGACTCCTGAGAAAAAAAAATAAAAATCAGCATTAGGATACATGACTTCTGAGCTGAAGCATGAAGCGTCCACTATGAAGGTACACCAAATTTCACTGAGACTCATTATCCGTCTTTTTTTTTCCCCAGTAAAGGAAGAACCTTCAGGGGACATGAATTGAGGCATCTGAAAGGAAAGAAGACTGAAAACTGATGTTAGCAGTAATCACTTCTCAATATCAGACCCATCGATGCCTTCGTGTTATCTTCATTGGCTTATGATGTAATCAGTTTCTTCTTTGTCCTCTCAGGCTGACAAATTGGGTTGTCACTATGAGGGAGGCAGTGCTGTTATGAGTAGAAGGAGGAAGCCAGGAGCCAATTGAAATTTGAACAGCCCATATTGTTAATAGGGATTTTTACCCCAGGGCCAGAATAATACAGTGCAGCTGGATATTTGGCCCTCATCGTATTTGTGTGCGTCAGAGCTTTTGCTTTTCAGAAATTCAGTGTTTCTCCACCTTAACAAAATAAATCAGCCCAAAATATTGTATTTATCAAAAAACAAAAATGGGCTAAAGCAACAGAGTGCTTGTATTTACTTTTACAGTGTTGGTGGCAGAATGTGACTGATAAAGAAACTTTAATGGGAACCCAAAAGTAGAGAAAAGCACGGACCCAGACGGGCATAAAAACAGCTTGGCAGGCAAGGAAATTAGAAAAAAGCCCAAGCCTAATACATTATCATCCACCTGTTTTTGTTTGTGGGGAAAACAGAGAAGTAAGAAAAAGCCAAAACAATATCCCTGAAAACTATGTATCCTTAGCTGAGGTGAAAAAGTTGTTTTAGCAAAAACAAACAGCTAATTAATCAAGACTTAAACATCCAGTGTTTTTAGTCCACTGAAGAGTTAAAATGGAAATAGCAGCAAACAGTAGCATCAGACCTGTGGAGGGGTTTGTAATATTCCTCAAAACATGACATGAAATCAACCTAAATGCCATATTTCATTACATGTTAATGCAAGGTTTATTGCAATTTTCACAGACTATAGACAAAACAATACTATAGTCTTGTTTTGCAGTCATTATATAAGCCATTATTGTACTTAGTCATATGAAATGTGTGAGTCATATCATGTCAATTGAACTTGCTTTGGAAAGTCACTCCAATGTAACAAACAGCAAAGAAAGGCTGAGAACATTTCAAAATGTCCCCAGCACCAAGTGTACCTGTTTTGTTCAAAAGATTCTCTAAAAACTCTTGTCATTATTGGCACCAGGAGCCATTAAGTGAACTGCAGACAGCATCTTGTTGTTGCTACCGGCCTGCATACTCACATTACATAGATAGACATAAGGAAGCATCCTGGGCATCAGCTGAACCCAAGACTGATGGTAATATAGCAGCATCATGTTGGCAGGTGAGGTAACTAAAATTTTCCCCAATGCTGGTCATATTCAATTTTCATAAGATAGACCTTGCTATACGTTTCTTATTTTTTTGCTTATGTGGGGTTTGCATCAATAGTCTGTGATGTGCTGTGAGCCGCTCATTTGATGATGTTAGCGGACTCCATCAACGAGTATTGCACATTGTTGGTGCTGTAGGGGAGCAGAAAAGAGGCCCTGAGGCATGGCACTCGGGAGTGATCATAAACATCACATCATTTGGATTTTCACAGAGAATTTGTCACCAGTTTGTTAAAAAAATAAAAAATCAGTAAACAAGCTGGTAAGGATCTCATTTTGTTAGGTTATGTTCGAAAGATCAATTGTACATTGCTTTACAATCTTACACATAGTACCTGTAATGTCAATTGAAATAGGTCCAAATAATGAAGGTTGCATAATGAGGGTGGCCCTAAGAGAAACAGAAACTGGAGGAAGTCTTTCTTTTTTGGGGGGAAAGGGAAGGACACCTGAGAGACAAAGAGCACCGGGAGTCCTGGAGGAGATAGACAGAACCACAGGGAAGACAAAGAGCCAGACAGCATGGCCTCGCCAAAACCAAGCAGCCAGGGAGCTGCAGGAACGAGCAATCTGGACATGCAGGGAGGAACCACACACAGGAACAAACAAGGAGCTACAAAGTCAGAAGCAAAATCACAGTTCATTCATGAGGAAAAAATAAACATTTTAGTCATGCCTTACAGTTTTTGTTAGATAATGCATGTAGAAAGTTCAATATTTAGATTACTGCAATGCAAACTATTTGTAAGACAAACAGTGTAATCATGTTGGTACATCTAAAATCTAAAATGCAGATTTTAGAAACAATGAAAGCTGAAGAAGAAAGCTGCATACACAATATGTGGTGTTATATCATTGTGGCTGTGATGCTCCACTGAATACAGACATCAATGCAGGAACCACAGGCAGTTCTGATGCCTCTGGGCATTTCTGGCCTGCAGTGCCAGTTTCAGCAGACTGGTATTTTGTAAAAAATAATGCTCTCTTGGTGCTAGTGAACAACCCTTTGATGCATCATGTTTTCTTCTGGTTACAACAACATGGATAAAGTGCGAGAGAAAAAAAAAGTTGTGTATTATAAATGATGTAGAAAAAAAACTGTTGGAGCAAGTGACTTCATTTTTGCGAAATAATGTGCCAAGATTTGCTGTTGTTTGATTGCTGTAATGATGCGCGCTATTGAGTGTTGAGGGTATATTTCTTGCCAACAGAAAACAAATTGACCCAATTGTTCCACATATCGTTTTGTTTTCCAAGTTACTCTGGCGTGTTCACGTTTGGGCCCGTAGCCAAATGGCTGGTTAGAACCATTGGAATTAGCATATTTCTGATTCACAAATATAGTTCAGTGTTATTTTGCATTTAAAATGCACTGTTTTCATTTTTTAACATATGCTTTTGCTTAGTCTAGAAGTTACTAAAGGTTTTCGAGAGTAATTATTTTCATGGTCATGTGTGCAACCACCTTATTTGGACGTATTGTTATCTTTCATTATGACAGCGCCATGCAGTGGTTGAAGTAATTATAATGAGATCAAAATTGGAAATGAGGCATCCACAGTGACGAATTCCACATACGGAGGAGGTTGGGGTGGATGGATGGGTCCACAAAACTAGAAAAACACAGAAGACCAACAATCTATCTATTTTGTAATCTTTTCCCAAACCCAACCAAGCTGTTTCATGCGCCTATAACAAACCAAGTTGTCTTTTCGCCTAGAACTAACCAAAGAGAAGCAAAAATGAAAAGCCCCCAGTAACAGTGAATATTTCAGGTGCATAATTTGTCATACTTGAGGCATTGCGTCTCTATCATTGTCCTGCTGAGATAGGACGAAGCTGAATGGGGGAAAATTGTTAGATCACCCAAGGTACAGTGTCATCAACTCAGTCAAAGCTGCTACTCCATCAATGTCATTGTTGTTTACTATTCTGCTGCACTGTGTCTTACTTACAATGCATTGTTCCCGTCCTGCAAAACTCATCTCACAACTATCTCAGAGCAACTGAGGGCAACTTAAACCTCTGACTTTAGCTCTATGTGTAACGAGGCAACATTGTGTTAAACTCAGCACACAAAGGTCACATTTCCCCAGTGCGACAGTGGAATCTCTATTCAACTAAAACAGCAATATTACCCCAGTTTGCAACTTACAATATAAGAAAAAAGTTTTCTTTGGTGCAAAACGGAGCCACAGCAGGCACGATTGAGGCAGAAAAAAAAGATTGCATTTCCTAAAATAAACCCAAAACCTTCAGTTCTTCAAGTTCAATTTGTTTCACGCATGTGCTGAAAGGTCTGAATAATCTCTACAGCTGTGTGAAAGCTGAATGGTGTCACCAGGTACCTGTTAGCAATCAAGATTTGATTCCATGGCCATCATCCGTACTACACTTTGCCATATTTCTGGTTGCCTACAGCTTAATATAGCTTGTGCCCTGATTTTGAGTGATTGCTAAACTCAGGATCAGATCTTTATTTCAGAAACGAGTATTTCACGTGTCTGTCTACTAGCAAACCTGTCAACCTCGTCATATCGTTGTTAGCATGTTTACAGTATCTCATTGCAAACTGCGGCCTGCACAGTAGATGCTTTCTATAATCACAAATGCCCCCAAGCTAAGAACAACATATGCACTGCAGAAACTGTAGGTTAATAGTAATTACATTTAATTAAATTCAAATGGATTACCTATGACATCTATGCATGTATGCTTTCTATTAAGCATTGCACAGCAGTCCACAGAGATACTGCCATCAACTAATTTAATTGAAAGTATAATTGAACAATTAGCTTTCAGTTAATAAATGACTTAATAAAGTAGGGAAAAATGAACAGACCTTAACACCTTTTTTTTCCTCATAGCAGAAAATAGCAGAAAATATAGATTCGTCCAAGACTGTGAAAACAAAGCTATTTATGATACAATATTTAACAGAGTGCTTAACAAAAGAGCAGGGTCTCTTGTGTTGGAATATATGATGCCGGGGCAGAGAGGGAGAAGCAAAACTGAGGATACTCAGTTCCATAATTCAAAGAAAAAAACTGAATGAGTTTTTTTTTTTTCTTCTTTCTTTTCCCCGTTTTCTTTCTAATAAGATCCCCATTATGCTGAGGGGGAATCGGCTCTGCTGCTCCTCCACTATATCAGACATCATGAATAATTTTCTATTTTACCAAAAAAAAAGGCCTCATTTGAGCTGACTTCTGTGTGCTGGGTTGAACTTTACACATGGGTTATCTGGTTATCTACAAAAGAGGCATATCTGTGAAAAACGTTTTTGTACTTTAAATTCGTTAAGAATTTATATAAAAATATATACATACACTCACTGGCCTCTGTATTAGGTACACTTTGGTAGTACAGGGTTGGACCCCCATTTGCTTTTAGAGCTACCTAAATTCTTTGTGGCACAGATTCAACAAGGTGATGGAAACATTCCTCAGAGATTTTGGTCCATAGTTGCTGCAGATACCATATGTCAGCTGCATATCCATGATGAAAATCTTCCGTCCCTCCACATTCCAAAGGTGATCTATTGAACAGAGATCCATCATCATGTTCAAGAATCTGGTTTGAGATGTTTTGAGCTTTGTGACATGGCACATTGTCCTGCTGGACGTAGCCATCAGAAGATGGGTACACTGTGTTCATCTAGGGATGGACGTGGTCAGCAAACAATACTCAGGTAGACTGTGGTGTTGCTCAAGTGGTACTAAGGGGCCCAAAGAGTGCCAAGAAAATATCCCCACACCATTACACCACCACCACCACCAGCTTAAACTGATGATACAAGGCAGGATGGATCCATGCTTTCATGTTGTATATGTCAAATCCTGACCCTACCATATGCATATTGCAGCAGAAATTGAGACTGATCTGACCAGTATTTCCAATCTTATATTGTCCAATTTTGGTGCAAATGATAGCCTCAGTTTCCTGTTCTTAGCTGACAGGAGTGGCCTGGTGTGGTCTTATGCTTCAAGGTTTGTTTATCCAGAGATGGTCTTCTGCATACCTTGGTTGTAACGACTGGTTATTTGAGTTACTGTTGTCTTTCTATCATCTCAAACCAGTCTGGCCATTCTCCTCTGACTTCTGGCATCGAAAAGGCATTTTCGCCCAGAGAACTGAAGCTTGCTCGATACTTTCTCTTTTTTAGACAATTCTCTGTAGTTGTGTGTGACAATCCCAGTAGATCAGCAGTTTCTGAAATAGTCACTTAAATCACCTTTCTTTCCCATTCTGATACTCGGTTTGAACTTCAGCAGAGCGTCTTGACCACGTCTACATGCCTAAATGCATTGATTGCTGCCATGTGACTGGCCGATCAGATAATGTAATATTTGCTTTAACGAGCAGTTGAATAGGTGTATCTAACAAAGTGGCTGGTAAGTTATTATATTATGTATATATATTTCTTTATTAAGCTTATTGTATGCATTTACATTGTCGTAAAACTGATAATAAAAGCAAGAAAAGACTGTTTCAAGTGGAGCTACCCACTATATGTCAGAGATCTTGATTTTTCAAGCCTTGGTTGAGCCTTTTGCCAGGCCTGGGTAGCTCATATTAACCATCTAATTTTAAGCTGTGCTTCACAGTTCATTGTATTCATTGTCTCCCTGCCGTCTGGGAAGCAGCGAGTTAGTCTAGTATTTTCCTCTTTAGAAAGCTACATGGAATGGATTCTGTCACGGTGAGTGCTGACTTCCTTTTTTCCTCCCCACAAAGGGAATTGTCGAGCAGCTCACGGATGATGGTGTTAACAAGTGCCTGAGCTCTTGTTTATCAGTGCTGTCTGCGAATGTCGACATAATCACAATGTAATTTTATTGGTGCTATAAGTGCACTATGGTTAATACTTTCCACCGTGTGTTTTAGATTTGTAGAGTTCTGGCTTTGGGGGACAGCTCTGAAGAATGTTGCTGTCCTGCAGCTCTTGTACCATCTCAGAGACACTAATTGCACCCATTTTCGCTGGACAAGTTCCCATTGCTGTCTCCTCAGATAGAGCAGTGTTGTGCCTCTCTTTGGCCTGAAACAGATTCTCTGGTGAAGGCATAGTTAGGGTGAAGGATGAGAGAGAATGAACATAGTGAGATAAAAAGAGGAAGGAGAGAACAAAATGAAATTTGCAGAAAAATAGGGTACCGAGAAAAACACATCCCTTGAAATCTTTAAAATGGGTGTTTCTGTAATGATGGCAAGTCAGAAACTGGTTTCACACTTTTGTATTTATTTCAGCTACAGGGGATCTGTTGTTTCTGTCTGCAGCTTTGAAGTTATTTGTACATTAAGTTACACTTTAAAAAAAGAAGTTAAAAGTTTGGTCTAAATCGGCCAGATGGCAGGTCCACGCTGAGCAAATTTAGTTTTGAGCCAGTGATTGTTACTGGGCCCTAAAATGTTACTTTCTCTTAGAATTTTGGCTGATAAAACCTACAACTAATTTTCTTTTTTTTTATGTAATTATGTGATTTTTGAAAGAACAGATTTGAAGAAAGTCCAACACTGCAGAATAATTTAGTCTTTCATATTTTACCTCTCATATCTGGTAGTGAAGCACGCTAGACCCCACAACAGTGTTCTTGAGAAAACATTAAATTTCCAACCTTGCTGCACACAAACTGTATAAAGTGAAGTATATATGTATGTCTGAATGAGATCTGCTAAAGTACCAACGTCTAATTATACACTGTGTGTAATTTATTGATTATACTCCTAAATTCCTTGGCATTATCCACCTCCTCTCGAGCAAATCTGGTCTCTCAGAATTCAGCGTGGTTTAAATTATTCAGTGTGGTTAATTGGGGGCAAGGAATACTCAAAGAGTGTGGATGGTCTGGGGCTATGCGTAAGGTGGTCATAGCTAAATGCAAAGACATCAAAGCGTCCCTTCAGAAATCTTAAAGCAATTGTTTACTCGAATTTGGTTTGCATGTTTACCAGCTTTTCTTCCCACTGAGTTCACATCCTGTGGGCAGCATCATGTGGCTGTACAGTAAACTGTCCAAATTCCTCTCTATGAACCGCATAATGAGATACTCAGCTGAAACAAACCTCCTTTTTTTTTCTTACCCTCTTTGCTCACTGAGGTGTTTGACGATGTGATGAGCACCATGGGAAATGCGGGAAGGCTGCCAATCTTTTTGATGTCAGGAAGATGTTAGCATGTGAGGGCACATAGCAGAGCAGCATGTAAATTCACAAAGGCAGCTTGCTGTTTAAGGGCACAATGATTGTGCAATCCCTCTCCAAATATCAGCTTCTGTCTGTCGTTTTCTGGCTAGAGGGCCAAAGAGAGCCTCTCTGTTCATTACTGAACATCAGGAGGGGAGGCTATGTTAGCACACATACAAATTTCTTGATTGGATTTTTAATTTTTCTTGATTAAAATTCAAAACCAAACGAAAGACGTGTGTTCCTAATGCTTAAGCTGATATTGGACTGTTCTGAATCCCGCAATATGCAGTACATTTGGACAGGTATCCACATTTTGTTACACTTATACACATCTTAAAATGGATTTCATCTTTTTTTCCCCAGCTAAACAAAGACAAACTTTTCCAGCGTTTTTCAGTATATTGAAGATAAAAGACTGAAAATTTCGATTTATACAACTTTTCAGATCCTTGACTTTGGTTAAAGCACCTTTGGCAGCAATAACGGCTTTGAGTTTTCTTGGAAGTGACCTTTCAAGCTCGGCACACCTTTCTTTTGAAGGTTTCTCCCATTCTTCTTGGCAGAATCGTTCAAGCTCAACCACATAGGATGGGGAGCATTGGTGCACAGCAGTTTTCAGGTCTCTCCAGGGATACTCTCTTGGGTTTTGGTGTAACTCCAGCTTTCCTGGAGTCACTCCTTGGTATTCTTGGTGGTATGCTTCTGGTAGTTAATTTGTTGAAATGTAACTCTCTGGAAAAAGGTTTTCACTCCAGTATATTTTCCTGCATCTATCTTTCCCGACAAGTCTCGCAGTCAAAGTCACAGAAAACATAAAAACATCCCCATAGCATGATGCTGCCACCACTGTGTTTGACTGTAGGGATTGTATTAATGAGGAGATTCTCAGTGCCTGGTTTCCCCTCACACTTACCGTTGGGAATTGTGGCCAAATAGTTCAGTCTTTGTTTCATCAGACCAGAGGATTTCACTGCTCATGGTCTGAGAGTCATTCAAGTGCAATTTGGCACAAAGTCCCAGCAGGCTGTCATGTGCCTTTTTGTGAGTAGAGCCTTTCGTCTGGCCACTCGACCATAAAGGTCTGATTGGTGGAGTGCTGCACTGATGGCTGTCCTTCTGTAAGTTTCTCCCAACTCGACAAGGGAACTCTGGATCTCATTGATGGTGACCATTGGGTTCTTGTGTCTGACCAAGGCCCTCTGTCCTTGATTACTAAGTTTGGCCGGGCAGTCAAATCTAAGAAAACTGCTGGTGGTTGTAATGATGGAGTCTACTCTGCTCTTTGACAATGTCAATGCTGCAGACATTTTCTTGTATTCTTGGCACAGTTCTGACTCTACAGACTATTCCCTCGACCTTGTGATTAGGTTTCCAAAGACATTAATTTTTAAATAAATTAACAAACCACTTCAAAAAACTTGTGTTTGCGATTTCATCCATATTAAGATGTGTCTGAAATAGGGTTTAAACATCCTCTGTATGCACTGTCCCCTGCCATCTTTAAGTGTCAATGTAGAAATAATTTATTGCAAGGTGAAACATAATTGTGTAGAGGCTAATCTGTTGCTAACTTCCACTTTAAAGAATCTTAAATTTGATGCTACTAGATATATATATATATAAAAAAAAAAAACACATACAAACAAAGCAACACACAAACAAGCAAACAAAAATATGTCAGTGAATCTAATCCAAGGTTTTGAAGAATTGTCCAATATCAATTTTCTTGTCTCCCCGTCAAGTCAAAGAAGGATACATCTGTTGCCGCAGATGTTGGGCCTGAAAATGTATTGCATTTTTTAGTCACCCATCCCCTTCTCCTTCTCTGTGGAGCGGGAAGCTTACCTGGGGAGATGTGCTCAGGTTTTAGTGCATTAGGTTCTCTGCCAGGCATTTTTTTGTTGATGGCAGGATGTTCAATAATTGACTTTTTTCCTGCATTTCACAAACAGAATGCAAAACCCCACATGCTGCTTATGCCGACGTGAACACATTGTTTCCAAACCTACAGTATTACAAGAAAGCAGGATGTGAGGAGCACGGTTAAACAAGTCACATACATAGTATACCTTAAAAGAGACATTTCTTCTGGCATCATCAGCAGATCAGGGTTTCGCTTATCCAGTGACTTATCTATATATCTACTAGATGTAGTGGCATGAAAGTTTGTAAAAACATTTGTGGTTCTTGAGTGATGAATCTTAATCAAATGACAAAAATAATACCATTTCCATGGTGAGGACTTTTTTTTTCAGACACATGCCACTGCAACGGAATCAAACTTTGCTCCTGATTATGCAAATCTTTTTATGAATTGGTTTGAACACCAATATGTCTACAATAATAATCCATTATTGCAGTCTATTGTGTTTTTTGAAAATACATACTGATGACTAGAATTAGACTGGTTCAAAATGGGATCTCCAGGCTTTTGCATAGATTTCAATGTGGAATATGATACTATTTTGGATACGTGGGTATCTATAATGCGAGAGACATGTACGGTGCGCTCTTCATCAAACACACAGACATAAATAGTCTTTTACACCACTCAAGCTACCATTCCATCTCTCTTTAAAAGGCCTACCCTATAGGCTGCACAAGGGATGATGATTTTCGAACATATGGTCACAAACTCTTTGATCAGGTTCTGACAACATGGTAACTGTGAGAAAAACAGAAATGAATTATTCACCAAATACAAGCCTAAACAGCAAAAAAATAAAACAAATAAAGCAACATTCTCTTGGGTTGGGTGGGACATATGTATTAATGTAATATCGTGAAATGAAAAGAACAATGCAACATTTTATGTGTCGATGAAATTTGCAAAAAAAAAGAAAGAAGAGGTTTTACATTCACTTCCACTCATTTTCTTAGACAAACTACAGTCACGATGCACGGATACATACAAACACACTAAAAAAAATTCATTCATTCTAATGCTACAGGATTCCTCCTACCCTGAAATCTATTCTTCATGCTCTAATTGTGAAAAGAGCTATACTTTTGCCAGCTTTGTGACCAAAAAACACTACAAAGTCAAAAAGGGATTGATAACATGCATCTTGAGAATTGTTGTCTACCTTTTTGTTTATACCAAGACAACTTACATTGAGAATTAATGAACAGAAGAAGCACTCTCTGCCATGCTGATCTGAAATCAGCTGTTGCAAGAAATTGTGTAGATGCCAGTGATTTTGTTTTCAAGTTTGCCATCCTGTGGCACTGACATGATGATACGCCCTACTGGCTTAAATGAAGAATTAGATAAGACCTGTTTTCTGTGGTTCTGTTGTCTCTCTATACCAGTGGGTCCCATTTTCAGTGCAACAGTAACATTCGTATGTGCATATGTATACATTAAATGTGTTCATGCTATGTAATTATATCACTGTAATGTGTTTAGTATGACCTGAGCAGCTAGCAATTTGTTTCATGTGGGTGTAATCAAGCCTGAGATCACTGACTAGGTGCACCTGCAGAGTCACCCACTTCAAAGGTACCTCATTGTGCACTTAAGTAACTCCAACATGGACTGAAATGTTTGAACTCATTGCCCCTTTTCATTATGTGTCATTCAAAAGTAGTTCAAATCCAGACTGAAGTTTTTCTGCACACAAACAACTGCTAACCATAAGAACATTAGTATTGTGTGAATGCCAGCTAGCTGTTTAGACAACCTGGCCTCCTGGAGACCCATGGAAAGGTATTTCACCTGTGTTTCAAACTTCTCTTTCTACACAAGTATTAGTCAGCATCTGTCATCTTTACCGATCCCGACTCTGTGTATGATGTGAAATAATTGCTTGAAATACCTTGACTTAACGCATCTCTCCTCATTTTGTAAACTAACCTCAGTCAATAAGAAATAATTTAACAGTAATTTCTTGGTAATTTGCCACCGAATGATGTTTTCACATCAGCCAGTTCTGAAGCTGTTTCTCAGCCCTCTGCACAGTTGCTCTAACTTACTTTCTTCAAAACAAAATTACTTATTTTCTCCCACTGCATCTCTGTGCTTTTATAGAAACGCAGGAGGGCATTTTTGAATCGGAAAATCACCACAATGTGTCTCATTTGCTTGCTGCTGGCTGTGTCACTCCTTTGTGTATTTATTAGATTTGAAATACAGAACTTCCACATTCCCCTGCCATCAGTTTGACTCAGCTGAAATGCAGCATAAATTGAAGTGTTTTAAAAAGAAAAAAAAAGGTTT
>OMNN01052539.1:0-13459 GCA_900302755.1 Chromis chromis
GTTTAAGTTATTCAAGGGTTCAGTTAAATTCAGTTAAACAAACTGTTAAAATCTGATGTAATCTAAATTCATTTTTAAACACAGGACTGTGCAAACATTTTAGACACTGAAAGTAAAGTGAGTATGCTTTCAGAAATAATGCCGTAGTATTTATTAATTAAATAAATCAATAAAAAGTGCAGTTCATAATGTTGAGATCAGGGCTCTGTGAGGGCCACACCATTAGTTGCAGGTTTGCTGAACATACTTCACTAACACTGGCTGTGTGTTTGGAGTTGCTGTAATGCAGCAGAATGATCTCGGGACTGATCAGACTAATTTCTGATAGTATTGTGTGATGGATAAGAATCTAAAGAATCTATCTGAAGTGCCTAAAACTTTAAACATAGTGCTTTACATGCCAGAACATCACTGTGACGGTGCTCAGTTTGTACCACTTGCTTTATTCAGTAAAGGTTTAATTGTCCTTTTTCTTTTTGAAGTGGCCTCTTTATCTATACAGAGAATTATGAGGAAAGTGCCTCTAATTGTTTAACTTGATTTTTAAAATTGTATTATATTGTTTAAAAAAAGATTTACCGCTTCATGTCTTTTTCTCTCTCTCCGGCGCACACACACTCAAACACATTCACACCTCCAGCTCCCTGAGTAATCATTGTTCAGTGGCTCTGGTCAGCATGTTGTCACCTGTATCCCATTAAGAACATTCTTGCCTCAGCACACAATCGCACACATACCAAATCTCTCTCTCCCTCTTTCCGTCTCTCATTCACACACACATACCTTATCCTCATCTCCATTCACCCGTCCTCCCCTCCTCAGCCACTGTTTGTACCCCACAATTCCACACCTGGTGTATTGCCCTTTTTCCCGACCTATGATTTGGCGCTGCCCTTTTCCCTCTGTGAATTTTTTATTTTATTTTTGCCTTCAATAGCAGGACCTTGTGAATCACTGCTCTACAACACCTTCCTAGGCCGTTCTGCATTTTTGCTTTTCATACAATTTTCCTCCGTGACAGTAAATAGAGGTGGGCTTGTGAGGAGGCGAGCGCACTACAGACAAGACATCTGTGTGAGCGAGGTTCCTTGAGGGGCTTGGGTCATGGGGCATCATAAGCCACACCCTTAACTGCCTCTGCCCACACCCACCGGAGTCTGATTGGTTAACACTGTGGGGCCAGGGTAAGCCCGGCTATCCCCTTAGCAGAAGACTTAGAATAATAGGCCAAATAATCAGACTAAATCATTTGACATTAACGGAATTAAAAAAAAAACTGTATCGAGGCAGAGCATTCTTGGTATCTTCAGGTGTTAATTATGATGATCAGGGTCTGTCTGGCCAAGTGGACGCTGCTGTATATTAGAAATTATTAAATCAAAAAATACCAGATAGCACAATAACATAGTGAAATACATTGAGATGAGATCAGAAGATGTACATCTTCTGTGTAATCAAAATAAATTGTTTATAACAGAAAAGCCAAAGGCTTTGGTGAGGTTAAGAAATGCAAATATTTCCTTAGTTTTAAAAAAAATAGATAGAAATTGTTTTCCCTGGTGTGCTCTTACTTAGTGTAAGGCCATTTTGTGAGGTCAAAAGCTGATTAAAGTACTTTAGTCTGTGAGTAATGTTGTTCATTATTATTTTGCCTATTAGAATAATAGAATCTTGAAAACAGAAAAAGTAGGTAGGCACAAACTGTTGCTTTTTTGTATATAGTTTTGTATATTCAAAAAAAAAATCCATTGGCTTTTTGTTTCCTGTGTTTTCTATGCGTGATTTGTAAATTAAGGATCAAGATCATATTTCAATCAATACTGAGTACAACTGTTGTTTGGATGCAGTTATACCTGTGCATGAGTACACTCTTGGTTATATATGCATATTAAATTGTGTGTGTGTGCGCTCACTTGTATACAAACACACACTGCATCCACAGTGGCGCGCTCCTACCCATACCATTGTTGGTTGGGGAGTGGGTACCCTGTCCCCATCATCTGTTTGTGACACCCGCTCTGTGGGACATGGCAGCTCCCTTAGAAACCGGCAGAGTTCCAATCATCTACATGCCATAACCTTACGGCCGCCTTTGTCCTCACCTCCGCCAAGATTCATTTGTGTCGCCCCAGCAGGTCTGACCGCTGAACAATTCCCGGGCAGAGCAGGAGGGAAATACATTTCACTGATTAAAGATATCTGGTGACTGTTCTACATGCTGTCAGCACTCTGTTAGTGCCCCCTCCCCGCAACCCCTCCCTTCTCTCACTCACCTCATGTATGTCATCTCTTAGATTTTCCCCTTGTACTTTTTCTACTTTCTTCACCTCTCACCCTGTCGCACATGTGCATGCTGTAATTTCACTGTGTGAGTGCAGGTCCTGATCTAAAGTTTAATAAGCAATATTTATTTTTAATTTATTTTTTCTGTCTTCTGCTACCAAGTTGTGGTTTCATGCCATGGACAATGTACTTGCTGTTCTGGATTAAAACAAAAATGTAGTTGTATTTTTCTGCTTAAAAACTACAGCAAAATTTGCAGTAAAGAAAAACTTAAGAATGCAGAAATTCTGTAAGAGCCCAAGTAAATAAAAGAACTTGATTTTGTGTTGGAAAAGGCTAAGGACAGTTGATGGAAGCAATCTGCAGTCTGAGAGGGACGGAGTAAAATAAGCACTAATGTTGGTTGGGCAGTGTAAAGAGAGAACATGTGTATGCGGTATTATGAGTGTGTGTCTCATCTCAGTTGCTGTGCAGCCTGACCTTGGGCTTTTTGCAGTATCCTCCTCCAGCGGCATGCCAGCCAGCTGTAAAATAAAATGGAGGACGGCACGCACACAGTAAATCAGAAAGAGCTGGGCCACTGTGCACTGTATGTGTTTAAGAGTCCTATACTGCAGTAAAAAGGCCTTGCAACAGGGAGCTGAAGTAGTGTGACCTGTGTAAGAGACACGGGGCATCTCCTGACCCTCCTGTGATCAAATACAGAACTGGCAAGTTACAAATTCCTTGCTTTCTTTTCTTTCCGTTTTCTCTCTTTCTTTAAGTCTTTTCTCTTTTCGTCTTGCCTTTTTTTCTTTTTCATCCGGTTCTCTACTTCACACGGCTCTGCATTAGGGAGGAAAACTCAGCACTGTGTAATGACTGTGGAGCTGTTTTTTTTTTTTTTTTTTTTTAACACATGCAGCAATTCTCCAGACCAGCAGGGGACAGTGTTACATGACATGTAAATTGATATGCTTGAACAAATATGCATGCACGATTAATTAAAGAACAAACATTCTCGTCTTTGTTCTCTTATTTGTTGTTGACTTTGTTCACATGCAAGTTTTAGCCTATTTCACATGATTAGTTAGACTCAACTGCCCTGCCTACGTTGGCAGAAACACACAAATACAGAGTGGCCTATAACTTCAAATGACTTGATTGTTCTACTTTCTTCATTAGGTACTCCTGTATATAGGTCACATGTTTTGGAAGGTGGAGATGGAGGGGATGTGGGAATTGGCACATCTTTTTTTGAACATTTTGCCCATTTCCATTTCAGGAGTCACCTCCAAACCCTAATTAACAAGGAAAGCCATCAAATCAAACTTTACCAATCCCAAAGGTGCTGTCAGCAGGCAACTGGCACAGACTTTCTCAGTGCCACTCTCTGCTGCCACCTCTAGTGTTGACTCACTCACCACTGTGCCAATGCCTGTGTGTGTGTGTGCATATATATGTGTGTGTGTGTGTGTGTGTTAGTGGGAGTACAGGGGGCAGAGTTCAGTGGGAATGACAAGTGCTGCTGCTACTATGAAGGGCAAAGATCTGGAGACATCAAACCCTCCACAGGCTAATCATCCATGTGTGCATTTGTCATTGTGTGTTGCTAATTTGCACTGTGTATTCCTGCAGCGGTACATTTGTGTTTTCATGCAGTTGGTGTTTGCGGCTGTGCTTTAGAGCGCGTTTGTATGCACGTGCGCACGTCAGAGGCGACAAGCGAGTGTTAGATGTCAGCCAAGGTGAGGG
This sequence comes from Chromis chromis, assembly GCA_900302755.1. NCBI lineage: Eukaryota > Metazoa > Chordata > Actinopteri > Pomacentridae > Chromis > Chromis chromis. The sequence continues at coordinate 4,018 of OMNN01052539.1, forward strand.
ACTGTGGAATATGGAGAGCAGTAGAGTGGTGCTCTGTGTGACACCAGTCCTGTAGACAAGGGTTAAGCAGGGAATAGGGAATAGTCCTGAGGTAATAGCATGGGGGCGGAGGGTTGATGAAGAGTGAACAAAGGTGATGCAGTGTTTCACAGACACGACACCCTGATATGCTTTGTTGGCTCATTTGATAGGAGCATGTGAGTGAAGGAGTGTGCCCTCAAGGGAAATTTAATAGCAGTCAACATCAGACTTTACGCTATGAAAGTAAAAAATAGGGTAAATATACAAGGCTGTGAGAGCAGAATAATTCAACAGTCTACCGGCATAGCTCGGGATGTGTAGTCAAGTATCTCCTGCTCTCTTAAGCCAATAGGACCGTGGCTAGCCTTTATTTCAGTTATTATTCAACGTGGGTCTATGAAAGCCTTGGTGTGCATAGAGTAAAGGCATCCATCACTAAACACAGAGACTCCAGGTCTCTCTTCAGTGTCTCCACCACTCCTCTTCTGTTAGATTCTTATCAGATGTAGCCACACAGCCACATTATGCTCTCTTTTCTCCAAGTCCACACAGAAACCAAAGCCTGTCTACCTTACACTATAGACCACAGAGGTGACTTAATCCCATGTGTGAAGCTCAGGAACTGATGGGCTCTGAACTTCCGATTCAGTGTCAGCGTCCCAATGGCGTCTAGAAAAGGGTAGCAGGCAAACACTTGACCTTCCATTAATCGTCTCGCATGCATAACCACTTGTTAATTACTGGAAGAGCCAAAATGGCCTCCAAAGCTAGTTTGTAAAAGGTCACTTACCACTGGGTAATGAACAGTCTCAGCAGCTCTCAAGTCCGCTGGTCTGCGGGTCTAGTAAACTGGCACAGGGCAAAGATGTATGATGTCGTAATGTAGATTCTGTCTTTTGAGTGAGAGGAGATGGAGGACGGTACCTTGTCTTTGAAGTTTCTTTGACCATTGTGAGGATTGTCTGTCAGTTATTAACTTGAATATAAATTCCCTGTAGACAGCCTGTTCAACATTCATGCCGAATACTATGGTGTTAAAGTGGACGAATGGAAGTGTGTGGACGTGCGAGATGCCAAAACATTAACCTTGTGGTTCATAACTTTATAACACACACGCATGCATACACTCTTACTTATACACACACTCCTTCCTCATCTCATTAGCCTCTATCCCCATTCTCTTTATCTTTTCCACCTAGTCTGCATAAGGAGAATATATACATTCTTTGTAGTGACAGTATTATCAGGCAGGGTCATCTTTCTTGCCTCTTCCACACTGTATAACGATAAGGACGTGTGTTATTTTAAAGAACCTGTTCAAAGAGAGGAGCGATAATACAGCGATAAGGTGATTAAATAGAACGGGTTTTATATGATGCACATTAACAGTTTTGTCCCTTTCATGTCTCAGGAATGATTACCTTTAAGTATCTCTCCTGCTCTTTATTGCAGCTTATGAAAGCATCTAAATGGCAGCCTAGCAACTGGGAGTGAACTTTCTAGGCTTCTTTATGTATTTGAGATTATTCTTAAATGTTTTCCCAGAGGTGTTTTTTTAGCGAGCCATTTTGTTTTGGGATGGAACTTAGTCCTTATATTTTTCTGGTTCTATTATTTGTATGAGTATCGCACAGTGATATTAAAATTTAAAATACAGCGTGAACCCCAGCGCAAAGGTCTGATCCCATATTGTGCTAACTCTCCACCCAATCCATCTCATGCCTGTCTGGGCTTTGTATCGGGGTTATACGCAGATGCCTTGCATCACCACATATTTGATTGTTGGTTAGGAAAATGTGCTGGCTTCAACCTTCCAGGGGTCTGTAACCTTTCAGAGGGGTATGCAATTTTGGTTGATGTTTAATGGTATATTTTCACCTCTTTCATTCTCCACCTATTTTCCCTCTCTCCTTCTCTACTCCTTTTTAATAGCTCCTGGTATTGTCTTGGTCCTTGCTGACAACAAAGGGGATAAATGCAATGCCTACTGTAAGTCCCTGTGGTTAGGCCTTGGACATGACACGTGTCAGCCTATGATAAATTGGCTGTGTGTCTGTTCAATTTCAAATGCAAAGCTCTAGAGAGAGAGGAAGAGAGAAAGAGAAAAGAACATGATGGAGAATTGGGTGAGAGAGAGCGAGAGGGAGAGAGATGCCGGCATATTTCTGGCACAGAGCGAGAAGGATGCCTCAGATGCTGGATGTTAGTGTGTGGGGTACAGATAAGGCATTGCACAAGTTTGAGAGCGGGATGCCCACGTCCTGGGGTTTGGGAGGTGAAATCTTGGCAACAGGACAGGTGCTAGACAGTGGAGGAGGAGGTGGAGGGGGGGAGAGAGAGAAAGAGAGACAGGGAATGAAAGATGAGAGAGCTCTTTTCACAATGCTGATGAATCACTTTTTGCTGATGTATCCACAAGCACTAAAAGCAAATTTGTGTCACCTCATTCTGCCTACTTTGCTTGTTTGTGTGGGGCTAATTGTTTATTTTTTAAAATGTCTGTCCTTGACTTTGGTCTTTTCGTATATTGCGATTAGACATATGCAGTAAACTGCGTGGGGCACAATGATGTGAAAGTGAAACAAAAAGGGTGAAGAAAAGAAGTACGCAGTGCTTCCAGGAGATGCCTGGCTAATAATCTGCCTGTGCTAATCAGTGCAGCTGGGTTGGGAGAGTTGGCGCCCAGGCAGCCAAGCAGAGTGTTGGGGAAGAGGCAAGGATGTGAGCCAAATCCAGCTTGTATCTCCCAAGCAGAGCTTCATGGGGGAGTGAGGTGGGGGGCTGGGTGAAGAGACTGGAGAAAGCGGCTTCTATACCTTAGGATGCCTGCTTGATGCCTCTACGGGAAAAGATGGCACTTTTCCTTAACAATTGGCCTGTGAGGTGACAAAGCCGATATTATGGTAATGGCAGTCTAATCACAGAGAGAGATATCTCATGGAAATCCTTGGCACAGGACTGTCCTCGCAAATATCTCAGGGTCTCTCAGTGCATGCCCTTCGCTTGTGGCTCCCCGAGCTTCTGGGTTTAAAGACTTTGACTTTGATGACGCATTTCTCCATATTGCAGCAGCGGATCCTTAATGGTGTGATGCATTACAAAAATAACGTGTTTTGTTTCCTTCTTTTTAATAGCACAATGAGTTGATTTCCTTTGGTAGTTAAGGCTACCTGGCAACTTGGCACTGTTCTGTCTTTTTTTTTTTTTTTTTTTTACTTGTTAAACTAATTTTAGTCAACTCTCCGTTTCTCAGTCTTTCTTTCTCTTCCAAACGTTCCTCTGATTTGGCTCCCTACTCTTCCCCCAGCAATCTTGATACTCCATAATATGTAGCATAAGACTCCCCACCCGTACATGTCGTTTTGACCTTTAAATGTCATTTGCAGGTGTGTTGAGGCGGCTCGCGCTAATGCACAAATTTGATAAGAAGTTTATCTGTCCCAGTATCTAAGAGGCCTGTGAGAAGGAACACTGGTGGGTCTGCTGACATCCGTGCCAAACTGACCCTGCAGGAAAGCCACACAAAAAAAATCTTGATATTATAAACTGAAAGAAAGCCGAAGAGAAGGCGAAGGAGACAATAGGAGAACAGAAAGAAAGGTTCAAGACCGTGACTGTGCTGAGCCAGGAACTGTTTTTTTCCCTGTGATCTATCCACGCCTGAACTCTCTGACACCTCATCTGCCGTGCTGACGAGACGTCGCCGTGGCTTAATTGAAGTGGGTTTGTCTCATCCCTTCTCTCCCATGATCCTCTTCTCTATGGGTCAGTGAGAGGTGGGGGGAACCCCCTCGAGTACACGGCATTGGTGGGATTGCTATTTGCCTCCTACCACCCCACTGAGAGGATGTTAGATTGAAGTTATTTTATGCTTGGCTTACCTCTCCCTTCCACTCTTCTGCATCGTATCTTCTGCTCTCTTCTCTTCCTTTATCTTTTCTTTCTCTGCCCAACCGCTCCCCCGATCCCACCATTCTTAAAACCTCTCATGCAGCAAGAAGGGAGGAAGGCATCCGTTACAGTGTGAAACTACTGTGATTTTATGGAGGTCCTGTAGTTGAATAGGTATACTTTTCCCAGTGGAGCTCAATTGTGTCTGAAATGGCTATCATCTTTTTTGTCTCAAATGCATTGAATGTGTTGTCAGACCGGGCAAGGAATCTGAGGGAGTGGAAAAATGCCTTCTTTGGCTTACTTTGTTGAGAATAGGTCTAGAAAAGCCGCTATACAGCACAATGACCTACAAACGGCCTGTTATATAGTTTGGTGTCAAAATTGTCGCATCTGTAATGTTATGGGACTGTTTTTTTTTGCAGTTATTCGTAACATTCAGACAGAGTTTCTGTTACTTTCACACTTATGAGAAAGTTTTTTTCAACACTATACAGTAAGTAATAGCACATTGTGTGTTGCTAGAGTGTGCGCGTGGGCACAAGTAAGTTCATACGTCTGTGTGTGGCATCCTGTGTGAATGCGTGTCTCTGTAGGTTTGTGTGCCTGTATGTGTGTTCTGGAGTCAAGCCTGTTTGTAGCTCTAAGTGTTGTGCGCATTAGGGGAATGAGGGTAATGATGTGAGAGGCAGTTGTGTTTTGTGCCAGGGCGACCCTGCGGCTCACACCCCATTCCCAGCCCAATGTGTTTCTGATTCTCTCCATCCCTCATCACCAGTCAGCTTCTTCTGACAGCAACCACATACATGCGAAGTTAACCCACAAGCACGTGCACATGCACATACTCAGACACATTTATAACGTATCTATGCTTGCATTCATACTTAGGCAGTAAACACAGAACATGAAGGCACACCACACCTCACACACAGTCACGTCAAAGTGCGCATATTTACAGCCACGTCAAGATATGCATACACACACTTGATTTTTTTTTTCTAAGCTACAGAATGGAATGATCACTCTACCTAGCTATCTCTTCTTTTTACTCTCACATGCAGGCATAGAGCAATATTCAACCTCATTTCAAGGGTGAAACAGTAAGGTCACTGCATAAGTAGAAGTCAACCTTGATTCACCATTTTGAGATGCAAACATGTGGGTAGACTCACATTCGCGTATATAGACGTATTCCCAAAAACCTGTCAGAAACATGCCTCTGCATATTGATTCCTCTGTTGTCATTGCGATTAGAAAGATGTCTGACATTCCCCGTATTTCCCACCTTACCACTGTGGGGGTCTGGCTGGGACACAAAGGCAAATATATGACAAAGCCTTCTTCAGCACTGCTTACCTTTATGGTTCACTGCAGTAATTGGCCTAGGGTGAACATACCCGCTCGACACTGGCAGTAATGTATTTGAGAAGATATTGAAAAAGCTGATGAGGGAGACACAAGATGTGTTGTAGAATACAAAAGTTAATAATGGTGGGGATTTTGATGAATGGATCTCTAAATGTATCTTGATATCGGTCTAAATTGCATTCTTTTGCTCACATTTTTTGTGTTTTTAATTTATACATCCTCTCACCGACTATGCAAGGTGCTTTTGCCTTAGAAGGGAACAGTTCACTTTGCGTGAAGGATAGTGCGTACACAAGAAGTGTAGTTTTTCCATGTATATATAAATGTCCGCGGAGTTCAGACAACACTACGAAACCTTCCAATACTGTCATCACACAGGCACACAGTAAATGTGTCTAAGAGTCATGGACTCGACACTCAGGCAATGTGCTTTTGAGTACATACATATCATTTTATTGCTGCATATATCACCCCCACACTGAGACATCGGAAAAGAGAGCATGATCTATACCAAAACATTAATCATCATTCATTGTATGTTAATAAATTCAGAAATTCTCCATTTACCATGCGGACGTCCATGCGTGCTGGAAATGCAACCTTTCCAGAGCTCATAAATCACACACACTGAGTCATCTGACAAAGTACCCCAAACACAGGCTGAGGCGCTGCGATCCCTAGGGCACAAACACACGCCATCTAATGTGGCGGATTCAGAGCGGGGACCACAGCTTTCTGACGCCTCTTGCCGATACTCCACTGCCAACCCCTATCAACAAGAAGCGTTCGCTGCGATCTGAGAAAATAACAGAATCAGAGGGGATTGTGGGATGTCTGTGGCCTCCTCTGCAGTGGTTTTGGGTTCAACAGAGTCCCCTCTCTGTCTCTGTCTTGCTAGATTTCCTCCCTCTTTTTTCCTGACTGCCTCAAGGGTTTGAGGCCATGCGCAAACAACAACACTTGGACCCAGAGGGTTGGTTGGTGCTGTGTTCTGTGGGGACACTCTGTCTTTGCCTTATTAGACAGATTTCACCATTGGAACTTTAAAAGAGAGAGACTGTGAATTATGTTACTTGGAGCGCTTTCAGTTGCCTCACTGTGTGAAAATATGGAATCTTGGTACTGTTTTTGAAATCTTGCACCAAAAGCAAAACAAAAGAAAACAAAAAGCTTGTGACTACGAGCGCAAGACAGGTAGCAGCTATCATCAGAGTATCAACGTGTTGGTAAAACTTTATTTATAGTTGCTGTTTACGGAGCGCTTGTTTTATGCAGCAGAACTGTAATGTATCTCAACCATAATCCTAAAACTAAACAATAACATTATAACTATAGTTTCAACATTTCAGATAATACTTTTTGTAGTTCTCTTCAGAATATAGGTATTAATAAAAGTATTGTAGATGATTTTATTCAGTCTATACTCTGCTCTCTTCCATTCGACACAAATTGCTCTAATCTGGCGGTTCAGAGAGATTACCAAAGCAAGAAGGAAATCTGAGCAGATACAATAGCTTCTTCTCTGTATACCAGCACAGATGAAGAGAAACAGATTTATCTGCTACTAACTTGAGAAGCCTAGTAATAATGGATGCTATTCAGGTGTAAGACTGCTATTTGCGCATCTACATGACAGATTAAATTATTTTTAGCCTGCAGGGAAAGGATCTTCATTGTGTTTCCCTTTATGCAGAATAATCATGTGTCTTTACCTTTTAGCAAAGTGGTCACATGATCTCTGTGCTCTATATATTTGCTTTATGCTTCAGATTAAAAGATTAAAGGCTTTGTGGTGAAGAAAAAGACACAAACAGCAGCCCAGTGAAAACCATGATATTGTCAAAAAGGGGTTCGAGTCGGTGTTACAGTTGTGTTGTATACATTATAAAGGAGACCCTCTGTTGTGCGATTAGGATGATAATATCATCACATGTTAATGACCGGAGTGTTTGCAGTGTGCAAAATGAGTGCCCTCTGATATGCAAAGCGCTTCTGCTGAGAGTGTTGAATTGTCTGCATGTGCGAAAATCCAGTGAAAATAGAGATGCTAGTCTGTGCAGTATAAAACAGACAGCATTATTTATCCCCTTTTTTCCTTCTCTCTCATTTTCCTCCTTTTACCCCCCTTTGGGTCTCTGGATCCTTTCCCATCTCTCCTCTGTTGCCCAGGCCTATCCCTGGCTCCCTGGAGACAGGGGGACGAGTGGTTATTTCTGACTTTGGAAGATGGTCGTGACTAATTGATTCGACATCTGATGGAATGTGTGTAACGTCTCTTTTCCCCCGCTGCTCCAGCCTTGCCACTTGCTCAGATGAGCAGAGACCATTAATGTATTGTGCATATATTTATGTACTGTACGGCTGTGTTTGATATGAGAAATGTGTTTATGCCAGCGCTGTCTGTGTTCCTCTGTAAACCCCACGTAGTGTTGTCCCTGGTAATCTAAATTATTACTGGACTGTTTGATGTTCTCCTTAGAGAAAAGAAATTCTGTATACCAGTGCATTCCCATTGGTCTTATAACAATGGATTATATGGCTAACACTCAAAATACTCCCACTTATGTATCTGTTAGATCGCTTTGTATTGTTTTTACATGTTCTTGAGATGTTGCACCACATAAACACAATTGATCCCAGAGGTGCTTTACTGCAGGAATGCATCTAATTCATTTATTGAAGTTTAGTTTTCTCTCTCGATCTTAGTCTTTGTGCTGTAGTTTTGGGTAGAGTCCAGAGACCTAATGAGGCAGTTCTGATGGGCCAAGTCCCACAGGTCTTGAAGCTTCAACAAGCTGCTGTTGATGCCCACTCCAAAGGACCTAATTGATCTAATCATTTAGCCGATTGGTCAAAGTAATCAGTCTCTGGTGGGCACACGTGGGATGAACAATGGCAAGTGTTTTGTGGCTGCAGGCCGGTTTGCTCTCTATCTACAATAGGTTGGGAGGTTGGAGGTAGGCAGGGCTGTGTGAGTGTGCGCTCAAGATCATGTACTGTGTGTGCACTCAAGTTAGGGGAGTGTCGATGTGCTAAAATGCCGTAGTGAATAAAAAGTTTAGGGTTGCCTCAGTTTTCTTTGCTCACCCGAGTTTGTGTTTATGAGCTCAATTTTTCATGACATCTTGATACGTAGAATCTAAAGTTCTCAATCAAGCTCACATGGAGTGGATAATGTTTTGCATGTAATTTTAATGAACAGTGTAAAGTATATTTCAAAGTAATACCCTTCATTTACATCTTCAAAGGTCTGCAAAGCAAGGCGCAATGAAACTTCCTTTATGAGGAAGACACATTCAGTATATCGTTTGGATGTGGAGAAGGCCACTAGGGAATGATCAAGTGTGCATCCCATCGACCCGCATCCTCTTCCCCATTACCCTGACATTTCATCCCTACATTTAATTCCAGGCCTTTCTAAAGAGCAGGTAATAGTGCAGAGGGGTACAGGGACCCAGAATTAAGCAGTTTTACACCGAAGGGTAATTTGGTGTGATAAATGTGCCGTCGCTGGTAACTAATAATACATATTTTAAGTAGCAGCGGCACAGCTCTGCGGCCCAGTAAAGGTAGCATCATTATTAATGTGGGAGTCGCTGCGTGTTTTAGTCAGGGTTACGGCACCAAGGTCAGAGCTACGTTTCACTGAATTAAAAGCCATTTTGAGCTATGGCACTCCTAATCAACTCGGACCTAAAGGTGCATAGCTCAGTTATAATGAGGCACCAATGAATTTAAATAAACAGCAAGATCTAGTGATTTATAAAGGCAATGTGCTATCCTTATAGCTCGTTAGCCATGACGGATACTCTTTATTCTCTGGGCCTCTTTACCCACAGGACCCTGAGCTTTTAACCAAGTAATGTCTGCCTCTATTGTCAGCGGATACGCATTCGGAGCAGGACACTTATCCCCGTCATTATGAAAAGTGGAGACACAATACAAGAGTAATGGTAATGTATGCCATCCAAATAGGTGATTTTTCTCCTCCCCTCCTTCCGTTTTTTTTTTTTTGCGAATGTAAAAACTACCCCAGAGTTTTAGGCCCATGAATTCATCATCATATTTTCTCAAAGGGGTTTTCATATATCCTGAAAGGAAGTAATCCTTGATAGTAGAAATGTTTTGCATTTAAAGGGGTACTTTTGGTCGGGGAATTGAT
>OMNN01052542.1:1935-14882 GCA_900302755.1 Chromis chromis
ACATTAGCTTTATTTATTTATTTATTTACAAAACATATCAAATACAATATACATACATAGTAATATGTTCCCATACAATAGACCTCATGTTTTGTAAAATGGGACTCCCCAGAAGCTTTCCTAGCTTATAAGCGGGGGCCAGGGGCGGGAGCTTTTTGAATGGCAGTCTGGTAGATGAAAATTATACAAGATAATGTTGCAATTTCTAATTTGACCTGTTGCTAGCAGTGTTGTGTCACTCTTCAATTGCTCAAACCCAGACAAAATGATACAGACGTATGTCTGTTCTGGTTATCAGGGCCGGCCCTTCCAATAGGCAGTATAGGCGAATGCTAAGGGCGCCATGGCCTCCAGGGGTCGCCACAAAATTGGGAAAATATTACGTACTTGCTACCGCCTCTGTGATCGCTACAATATTAAAATTATTATGACAAAACAATGCTATTGGATTTCTGTTGTAAGCGTATTGTAGCGATAACAGAGCCAATCACAGGACTGAACCTGAGTGAGAAGGATAGCAGGGTTGATGGCTACCTGCCGTTGTTCAGTGAATTGGGTGTGTCAATTAATAGCACTTCATAGTACACAGAAGACAGAGTGTTTGGTTCAGGTGTCAAGTGTCCACACCACTTGCTCACCATGTGAATCACTGACAGAGGGGGGTGCTACACAAAATCTCGCCTAGGGCGAGATTTTGGGTCAGGCCGTCTCTGCTGGTTATTGGAGGGTTTCAATAACAATGGTTCTCCAGATAAAGATCTACCTGGTTCCCGTGAATCAGATCATTTAAAAGCAGAACCAGAGCATGACAATGACAGAGCTTAAAAAGGAATAGTTTGACATTTTGGTCAAAGTACTTATTTTCTTTCTTTTTAAGAGTGAACAGCACACGACTAGTCAAGTTCAGCATAAAGATGAGAAACAGGATCAAACAGCTAGCCTGACTCTTTCCAAAGTTCAAAGCCACCGACTAACACCACTGACACTGTATTGTTTAAGCTGTACACCAATGTAAAACCAACAATTAGTGGTTTGAGGCAGAATTAAAGAACTATTCCTTGACCTGCAGTAATGACCCAACACCAGTGTACCTCTGCAGCTGTAGCACAGGTTGCCATATACATTCCTCAGAGCTCAGGCCTTTTGTTTGGCTCTTCACAAAGGCACAATGGTACCAAACCTAGGAAGAAATACTTTTAGCATGTACTCAGTAGGCACATGACCACCAATCAATGTTGATATGTGATTGAAATAATGTCAGTTGTTGTTTGAACATTGAGAAAACGTTGAAACAAGGTTTATTGCTAAATGGTTATAAAAAGGTTGATAAAAAATGTTGAAATTTTAACAAGATGTGTAGGCTGGATGCTTTGAATACAGAACAACTAAGAAATTGGACTTATTCAAACTACTTGCATTAATTTTCCTATATTAGGAGAATTAGTGGGTTGCAATTAGTGCCTCACTAATTGCAACCTGCTACATCATGATGTTATTTAATACTGCTTCGCTGTTTGGCTGGTAATATTCTCAACAGGATAAAACTATATGGTGTGCTCAGTTATAGCTGACTAATGTATGTAAACCTGCCACAGAGGAACAGTTGTTACACAGCCTTCAACATGATCCACAGCTTAAATGTGCGTGTGCACACATACATATCTGTTTGTGTGTGTCTGTAGTAGTGACCTACTCCTCCTCTGACAGCCAGTGACTCTGTGCACCTGGGATTCATCCACCAAGCTAACTCCTGCAGTACCTACATTACTTGCAGCCCTGTGCAATATCACTTGTATGTCAAATGATATAGGACATCATATCACCTGACAATAATTGCATTATTATTTCTAAGGTGAACAGGGTATTTACTCTGATTTCAAATTAAACGCTAACAGTTTGGATTTACTGAAAATACTTTCCCCACAGTCGAAACTGAATGAAACAAAAGTCAGGTCAATACTGTATTGAGATTCTTTTTTTTTTCAGTATTTCATTTGTCCACCTTTGTTTTTGATGACACTCAGTCCTCCTCAGCATGGAGGATAGTTCTGGACAGGTTCATGCCAAACATGCTGGACACATTTATCTTGTTCTTATCTGAGCAAAGAATGTGCTCCCATTATTCATCAGGCTTCTTTTCATTTGATTTAGCAACTTTAATCTTGCAGTTCAGTCCCAGAGAGCAAGCCAGTGTTTTTCCTGAATTCTGTTTACATGATGTAATGTCATTCACAATGTCTAAGCTCTCACAGAAATTCTACTTTTCATTGACAACCACTGGGTGAAGACTGAAGCACTTGCCTGTCTATTTTTCAGGGGTAAATTGTGCAAGCAGTGCACTGTCTGTAGTGTCATTTCAGTTAGTGTACTATGGCTTGTATATCTCCTGACTACTGCTGCAACCGTGTTTTCACTGGTGTAGTTAGTTTTAATTGTTTACCAATGTTCATGTATTCTTTACCATCTTCGTGATGCGTCACAGTCCCATTTTTCAGTTCCTCTAGTATTTCTTTTCCATGTGGAGCCATGATGCAGACATACAGATAGTCACAGCCCATTGGTCCAACACTGGGAATGTTTTAGTTTTCACAGCTCATTTTATAACCATGTTCATGTAATAGGGCTAACTGAAATCACACCTGCACTCAATGTTGTGTCAGCAATCACAGGTGTATTCACTTGTCTTGAGTTTCTACTTTGGAGTCTGTATTTTCTGTATAGTCTTTCTGAAATTAACTTAACTTAGAAAAACTTAGAAATGATAGAAATATTGAGAAGTGATACAGTCTGAAATCATTTGACACCTTAGTCGGGGGCCTGGTGTCCTTCTGTGTGAATATTCTCCCTGTGCAGCATGGGTTTTCACCAGGTTCTCCGGACTCCTCCCACAGTCCAAAGACATGCTGAGGTTAATTGGTGATTCTAAATTGTCCGTAGGTGTGAATGTGAGTGTGCACTCTTTGTAATTCCTTCAGACTGCTCATGCAGTAATAACACCACAGTCAAGTCAACGTTTCCTCCCCATGTTGCTTTAAAAGCCTGTCTAACTTTTGCCTCTGTTTGCCATAGTTCAACTGCCTCCTCTAATTCCCTGCCAGTTGGCCTTGCCTTCTTCACTCCTCGATCCTTTGCCAGCCACTCAGCTATCTTCAGCAATGCCACTTTCAGTCAGCCACTCTGCTCTGTCCACACAACCCACAGCCACTCTGCCAGCAACCTCACCTGCCATGTCTCATTTTTGGTCTATCATGTCACTCAGTGGCAAACTCCCAATCTCCACCCTAAGGCCTCAGAACTAAACACCCTCACAGACTTCACTGACGTCACAGCTTTAGTAATGGGTGTCTGAGTTCTTGAGGGCTCAAAATGGTATAAAAAAGGAGGAAAGGGACACACTATTGTGACAGAATAGAAGAGAATAGAATAGAATAGAATAGAATAGAATAGAATAGAATAGAATAGAATAGAATAGAATAGTCTTTATTGTCATCGCATAAAACAATGAAATTCTGTTGGAGCAGTCCACTAGCTGCCCGGCTTATAAATATAAAGATAAAAATATAAAAATAAGTAAAAACAAAGAGACATATTTACAACAGATCCCAAGATAAAACTTGGGATCTGTTGTCTGAGTCCTTAAAGTGTCCGCACAGTGTGTGTGTGTCAATGGGAGGGGGTAGAGTCCAGCATTATCACAGCTCTATTGTAGAAGCTTTTTTTGAGTCTTGTTGTGCAGGTGCTCAGTACTCTGTAGCGCCTACCTGAGGGGAGGTGGGTGAAAAGGCAGTGTCCAGGGTGTGCTGTCTTTAATGATGCCCTTAGCCTTCCAGATGCAGTGGGTCCGGTAGATGTCCACTATTTTGGGGAGCTGGGTGCCGATGATCCTCTCTGCAGACCTATTGATGCGCTGGAGAGCTTTTCTGTCCTCAGCGGTGCAACCAGAGTACCATACTGTGATGCAGTATGTGAGCACTGACTCGATGCTGACCTATAGAAGCTCTCCAGCAGCTGTTTAGGGAGGCCTGCTCTCTTCAAGCACCTCAGGAAGTGAAGCCTCTGAAGTCCTTTCTTGGCCGTCGTCCTGGTGTTGACGGACCAGGTCAGGTCATGGCTGATGTTGACACCGAGGTACTTGATACTCTGCACAACCTCCACTGTCTCACCACTGATGGTGATGGGGTGATGGACGAAGGGCTTCTGTCTCCTTCTGAAGTCCAGGATCATCTCCTTCGTCTTTGCTGCATTGAGGATCAGGCTGTTTTCTCCAGCTCACCAGGCTCTCTACCTCTGTCCTGTAGGCAGCCTTATCATTAGCTGTGATCCTGCCTACCATGATGGTATCATCTGCAAACTTTAATATGGTGTTGGTCTCATGGGTGGGTTTGCAGTCCAGAGTGTAGAGGGAAAAGAGGAGAGGGCTCAACACACAGCCCTGTGGTGCACCGATGTTCAGGGTGATGCTAGAGGAGACCTGTCTCCCCATGCGCACAGTCTGTGGTCGGCCAGTGAAGAAGTCCAGAACCCAGCTGCTCAGGTGTGTGTTGAGGCCTAGGTAGTCCAGTTTGGTGGCCAGTTTATGGGAGGGGTGGTGTTGAAGGCGGAGCTATAATCTATGAATAGCATCCGTACATAACTGTCCTGCTGGTCCAGATGTGTCAGGGCGGTGTGGCGGGCCAGTGACACTGCGTCATCCGTCGACCTGTTTGCTCTGTAGGCACACGTTATGTGGAAACAATGCATTGTCACTGTTAAAAAAAAAGAATTTGGACTGCAAGTGTTTCATTTGCAGTTTGATCAGCTGCTCAGTGGATCAGTTCCTCTGTGACATTATGATCATTTTAATAATCCTTATATAGAGAGCACTTCTCAAAATCTGCGCTTCACAAGGTCGCAAAATAAAGTCCCCACCATGTATCAACTCTGGTCCATGGCATGATCCGCTGCATGTCTTTCCCCCTCTCTTCTCTCCCAGCTTTCCTGTTACTACTTACCTGTCCCTTAACAAAATGATCTAAACAAGAAATACAATTTGCTGGGGGGAAAAACGATGTATAAAATAGTTAAGTGTTGGAAATTGTTAAAACGTTATTTAAAAAAGACCATTCAAAGGAAATTAAAGCTCTAGTCGCATCAGAAACGCTCTCTAATTAAAATATGTGTTCAGTAAATAACGAGCAGCCAGATACTGTCACTGACACATAAACTTCCCAGCGAATTTCTCCCCTGCCCTATTCATGCTTTGGTTGCGTGCATGTTGTGTACGTGCAGGACAGCTATGTATATGCATCACCAGTTTCACTATGAACTATGGGTAAGTCCCTCAGGAAGGTCTGCAGATATTTTGGACTCACAGAAATGGCACATAGTAGCATCAAAAAATCTACATTAGAGCCCTCACTAGACAACAAGACAGTAGGGTTAGGGTTAGGGTACACTTAGTGGGAATGCACCACAAAGTCTATGAGTGTGGAGATGGGGATAGGGTCACTCTCTCAGCTCACTGCCAGCCAGCAGGCCACTGACCTGTCACCACTTCTCCCTGGTCACCACCAGGAGCCTCTAGTCTCAAGTCAATAAAACCACTTTCTAAACTGCTACTGTTTTGTCGGTTTTTGTTTCTGGGGCCTAAAATCTTGTTACATATAACAGAACTGACATTTTGGTGTTTCAGTTTGTTTTTCCAAAGGAATAATAAAGCAGCAGCTAAAGTAGTTCATGACGTAGAAAAAAAACAGGGAGCTTAGCAGTTCTCATTAGCTGACATCTCGGTTTTTGACTGTGAATTGTATTTGGTTTTTAAGCTGCTTTTAAATCACGTGTTCAATTTTAAACTATTTTTATTGATGTTAATATAAGTATCAATAGTATTAGGACAGATAGAAACTTTGCCAGACACAAACATGGTTTCTGTGTTCTATGGATTGTAAATAATAATCAGACTAAAGTTCATTTTCTCAACTAACCTAAAATGAATGAGACAGCTCAGAGTTTGTCATTAGCTGCTGCATGCACATTCCCTGAACATTACATGAAGGTTATCCAGAGACAGTGCAGTGTCTACATTTTTTATGTGTGAGTTTTATGGCAATTACTTTTTTTAGTGCGAGTGAACAAAATAATCAACTTTCCACTGTCTACATTCTTGCAGATGCTTAGCAACACCTGTAAGCCAAATAAGACAAATAAGATTTTTTTTTTGTTTTTTTTTTCAAGCTTAATGGTTTATTTCAGTGTACTTACATAGCAAATGTCTGTAATGTGTAACGTTTTATTCCCGCAGACTTACATTGGAAACATGCTACTGTCCATTAACCCCTTCAAGCCCCTTAACATTTACACAGAGGAGCTGAGACAGAAGTACCAGGGCAAAGAGCAGCAGAGAAACCCACCGTGAGCACACACTTCTCTCACCTCTCCTTCTCACCTCTCTCTTCTTACCACTGGCAGCATGTGTCATTGCAGCTTGACGTTCTGTTGTTTTCTGCTTCAGCCACGTGTACGCCATAGCTGACTCAGCCTTCAGCCTTTCTCAGGCCTCCACACAGGAACAGTGCATCATCATAAGGTACTGACACGAACACCACAGAATGGCATTTTTCAAAGAACACATAGAGATGCTTGCCAAACATAATTTTGAAACTCCTAGCTGTGTAAAATGTTTAAAGGACATCCGTAACATTGACTCTCTGGCCATTTTCAAATCACGTCTCAAAACCCACCTGTTCAAAAAAGCCGACTCACTCTGTCTTTGTTCATCTCACTGCTAAACTTCTGTTCTGTTTTAATATTATTACAAAATTTCTGTCCTTTTGTTTTAAAACAATCTGTTAATTTTCCTGCTTTTAAGTTTTTACTTCTAGGTTTTATGTGTTGTGTTTTTGCTGTTCCTGTTTGTAAGGTGTCCTTGGGTTTTTTGAAAGGCGCCTATAAATAAAATGAATTATTATTATTATTAAAAGCTAGCAGCATATCTTTACTAATTAACCAGTCATCAGCTTTGGCCCAGGAAGAAACATTATGTCTCTGTAAAAATGGGATAGATTGCCTTTAAATTTGTACAGGAATTCATGATTCCCAGGATGAATCCCTGAATCTTGGATAGATTGCCACGACTGACTGGACTGTCTTTGCATATGGTGCTAAAAATGTCAATGTGTTCAATACTTTGCTTCTTGTGTAGTGGCCAGAGTGGTTCAGGGAAGACTGAAGTTACCAAGCTGATAGTTCACTACCTGAGCTCCATGTATCAGGGCAGAAACGACAACCTCCGACAGGTAATTCACTGTGAAAAACATCAAATCAGTTAGAAACAATGCAAAGCATTAGCAGGGGCACCTTTCAGTCTTCCAACCATTTTTAACTCTGATTCACTTCTTTCTTTCTCTTCCTTAACCAGCCCATGGAGGTTTTTCCCATCTTAGAGAGTTTTGGGAATGCCAAGACCATCCTCAACAACAACTCCAGCCGCTTTGGCAAGTACCTCCATATCCACATTCTCCAGTGAGTCCATCAAACATTACTGTATGAGAACTATTTCTGATGTGTCTGTTTTATTTGTCTAATGTCTCTCCTCTCGGTTGACAGTGGAGTTGTTGTAGGGACCTCATTGTCCAGATATCTGCTTGAGAAGTCCAGGGTTGTCTTTCAGGTGAGAACCGTTAGTGAGGTGTGCTGTGGAAGTAGTTGAAGTTACATTTGCTGGAGAAGCAGTTATCACCACGTTCTAATACATTACTAGAGTCTATATTGCAATGGGATCACACCAGCAGTGATACCCGTTAACAGGTTGATGTTCTGACTCAGGAGTACTCAGTAGTCATTATTACATTTGTAGTACTCAGTGAGTAGTCACAAGGTGAAAACAATACAAGCCACACTGTTGCAGTAACAAGAACCACTTTTGTAGAAAACAAATGACCACAAGGAATAGAATGGAATAGATTAGAATGAATAGGACTTCTGAACACTGCTAGTTCCTGACTGGCTAATCTCATATCACACAACTGCTTGTGTGTTGACTTGTATGTGTACAAAAGTTCATTTTCTGGTTGATTGCATTTGCTGAAATTGCTTCTTAGAAACTGAATGACCCCTATAGGTTTAGCTTTCTCAGCTTGATAGATGATGTCTATAAAACTTTTCAATCTTCATTTTTTAGGCCTGCTAGTATTCTGGTCCTGGGTATGGCAGCAGCAGACAGTCCAGACTAACTAATCTCGTCTTGAGTCTGCAGACATCCTTTAACTGTGGATATATTAAGAGGCTGCCATGAGTTGACTGCTGAAAGACACTAAACATTTTCTTACTGCATGCTGCCATCATCCATCTAATCATCCTTTGGGATTTTGCTCCTCTGATAGATTAGAGCTTTCTGGGTCTCCATGCTGTGTAGCGACATGAGCCTCCTAATGCTCCAAACCTTTTAACATCATTTTTCCTCAATTATTACTAAGAATCAAGTTCTCCTTTCTCCATTTGTTTTCCTGTAGGCATGAAGAGACAGCCACAAATGTATGCCTTAGCACCGTGTTTCATTGTGATTTTTGTTTCTGACTAGGTAGTTTATTCTACACAGATGTCATGAACTCAGTTAATGTCACTGTCTAGTCCTTGTCTCATTTCCTATGCAGGCCAATGAGGAGAGGAACTACCATGTGTTCTATGAGCTGCTGGCAGGTATGAATGACTGGGACAAGCAGGAGCTCTACCTGCAGGGAGCTGAGACCTATTACTACCTAAACCAAGTACATCCCACAGAGCACATCCATCTCTACCTTTTCTAATGTTTTCCCCTGCTTTTCACTAATTATGTGTATTTCGCATTCATTTTTCCCACTCCTCCTATAGGGTGGTGCCTGTGAGTTGAGGGGGAAGCAGGATAAAGAGGATTTCCAGCTTTTAGTTCAGTGCTTTGAGACCATCGGTCTCCATGCTGATCAGATCTCCACCATCTGGGCCATTCTCTCCTCGATCCTGCAGCTCGGCAACATCTGCTTCAGCTCATACGAGGTGTGTATGTGTATGTGTATGTGCAGGCGATAGAGTAAGTGTTAAACTCATCAGACATTGATATCATATGTCAGTTGGTGTTGTTGTAGAGTGAGTCCTTTGAGGTGGCTCGTATCTTCAGTGAAGCTGAGGCCAGGAGGGTTGGCTCCTTGTTGCAAGTTTCCTCTGAAGCCCTGCAGACTGTCATCACTCATAGAGTCACAGTCAGTAGCCTCTCATGCACCAGTCAGCCCTCTCTGAGTTATCAGTGATATTTCTGCATGTGTGTGCACTGATTAGCTTCCTTGTGTACAGGAGACCACCTATGACAGGATCTACTGCCCCCTGTCTGTGGAAAGTGCCATAGAATCAAGGTAAACAATTTAGAATTGATGTAGGCTGGTTGTCCTACGTCCAACAAACCAACGCCATTTTCTGCCACTTCCCTGGGCCTGGTACCTGCGGTGGCTGGCCATAGCCCATAGTCCTTCCCTCAAGCCATAGCTTAAGATTTTGGGGGGTGATCCCAAGGCTAAATGAGAAATGTAATCAGCCCGGTGGGCTCAGGGTCTGCACTATTATGTGCTTCTAGTGGAAAGTTCCCAGAGTACCCCATTTAATCAAGTGCTGGAACCACCTTAACTGTTCCTGTCCCTGGCTCCTTCCAGATGGTCATCCTGTCAATAAGGGTCACACCAGCCAGGGGAATCATTTCAACCACCTGTCTAGTGTACATTATTCTTTCAGTCCCTATCCAACATTTGTGATCATAGCTGGAAAATATCAGCTTTGCCTCCAGGCTCAGCTTCCTATATGTCATGAAAGTCTGGAACAGGGTCTGCATTACTGCTGACAACATAGATCCATCTGTCAACTTCACATTCCATACCATTGCCACTCTGCAACAAGACCATAAGGTACTTGAACTTCTTCACTCATAGCAAAAAGTCACTCCTTTAATGGGTCAACCATCAATGACCCCCATTAGTTCTCTGTCAAAGGTAAAGAGATGGTCCACTGCTCTACAGTCAGGACAGAATCTTTCTCTTCAATCTGAACTTCTATAGATTCTATCTACTTTGTGTTACAAAGTTTTCCCAGGAAAAGTGTTAAGAAGATTATTACTTTAATTAATGTTACCCAGAGCATAGCAGTTTTGAAAATACAGCAGAGGCCCTATGTTTTTTTATCAAATATTTGTCCACCAACATGTTTTTTGTCACAGCATTCCTGCCTCATTTACACCCAATTCTCTCAAACTGCACTCCCCCAAATGGTTTCACATCCTCCTGTAAGCTGATCTTCCTGTCCCCTTCCTGCTCTCCAGGGATGCTATTGCCAAAGCCTTGTACTCAGTGCTGTTTGACTGGTTGTTGGAGCAGATCAATGACTGGCTGAGTCCCTCAGAGATGGATAGCACTGTGGGTGTAGTCGACATCTATGGGTTTGAGGTTGGTATTCAGCCTGGAAAAGGGTCTGGCAACTCCCTGGTAGGTGAACATGTGTTTGTGGTGATGGACTTGACTTCTCACTGCTCCTGTGTTTCTGTGCAGGATCTGGGAGTGAACAGCTTTGAGCAGCTGTGTATCAACTTTGCCAACGAGCAGCTGCAGCATTTTGTCAACAAGGCAGTGATCTCTCAGGAGCAGGTCAGTGGGTTGTAGACTGGATCCATGGTGATCAACTGACCATCAGAGAAGCAACTTTTGATAAGTCCCCCTTTATAAAGTATTGCTGCAACAATAATTTATTGGTATGTTTTAGTGACTGATTTACTAATGCCCTATTGATCAGCTACAAATCATCATTGACAGCAATTTTGGGTTGCCAGGTTGTGAAAAATACCAGCATGACACTTGCTTTGTCTTCAATTGTTTATTAACAAAACTGTAAAAACCTGGGCTGGGCATTTATTTCAGGGATATTGATAATTATTGATAATTTTTAGATTACTTATTTTTGATAAGGAAAGATTTACTTTGAATTGAACCACCTTACTTTGAATTTCAGGACTTTAGCCTATGTATCAAGGTACACAGGTAATAATTGTAATGTTACTACAACAATGAAAAACACTCACAAATATTAAAATTATACAAATAAATAAGAAAAAAAGAATGCCACCCTGACACACATTAAATACAATTTGAAAGAATAAGAACAAAAAAAAAGGAAAACCATTGCAGTTTAGCAGCAGGCTGTTGACCAAATCAGATATAGTGATTCAGCTGTGGGTTTAAATTTGATATCACACTTGGGTAAGTTGCCCATTGGACGAGGATAAGCTTCCGGGCTGGTTATCAAATCATGCTGCGGTCTCACACCTTTCAGTCAAAGTCTCATGCAGCTTCCAGAAACATTCAGCAGAGGAACCTGAAACAGTCTTTTAGTGTCAAATTGTGAACATGCATCATTCTGGACGGTGACACTCAAACATCCAATAGAAGTAACAGTGACCAAAGCATAGTTTTGAGTGGAAGGAGACTTTAGGAAAGCTTAATTTCCTGTCAAATGTTTCAAAAGTTTGTAATTGTATGACTTATGACTCCCCTAAGAGGGATTAATTAATCAAAGGACACACTGTGTGGCTGGTATGGAGCACTGGGCTAAGCTATTGCAGTGACAGCAGTTTTCAGATCTGGATCAATTGCATTCCTTAGGGCAAGTTCAGGGAATGCTAATGTGTTAGCTCAGAGATCTGAAGTTAGTCGTTCTAACCTGATGTTCCCATCATCTGATAGGAAACCTTTGGATTTGTGTTATTTGAATCACAGACTACGTTTAATAAATGCAGTCTGCAGTGTTATGGATTGTGTGTCCTGCAGGAGGAGTACAGTGTAGAACACATTCAGTGGTATCCACTGCCACTCAAGAACTTCCACTGCTGTCTGGAGCTGATCTCTTCTCGGCCACATGGCATCCTCCGCATTCTGGATGATCAGACCTGCCTCCCACAGGTACACACACACTTACAGACATACTTCGGTCTTTGCTAGGAGCCTTATTGATACAATGTATGTGATATATTGTCTGAAGCACCTTTGTTAACATGTGGACAGGCACAGGTCATGTCCTGGATTTATTAGTTTGATTGTTTGCTAAATAATAAATCATTTCAGAGATGTCTTGACACAATGTTTCCCTTTTTCTCCATATCTAACCTTGTGTGATGGAGTTTAAATCTGCATTGTTCCTTTGTGTGTGGGATGTGGGGTGTTAAACAGGCCACTGACCACACCTTCCTCCAGAAGTGCCACTACCACCATGGACACAGCCCGTACTATGCCAAGCCCAAGAATCCACTGCCAGTCTTCACTATTTATCACTATGCTGGAGCTGTCACCTATCAGGTATTAGGCACAGCACACTGCTGGATCAACACATGTGCATTTGTATTTCATTTAAAAAGAAAATCACATCTCTTTACAGGTCCATAATTTCCTGAATAAGAACCATGACCAGTTCAGGACAGAGGTGGTGGAGCTTTTTGCCAGGAGTCGAATTAAGGTTAGCCAACTGACATTAGAGCCAAACCAGGGCTGAAACTGGTACCTTCATGAAAATATGTACAGTAGTTACTCATAGAGGAAACAAAAAGGAACGGATGTTGATGAAATTTTCAGGAAATGTTGATAATGGAACAAGGAACAGGTGATTAAATTTTGGTTTCCCTCATATGGCCCTGTTTGTTAGATGGTGTCAGAGCTGTTCCAGAAGGTTCAGGACAATTACATCCAGCAGAGGGAGCTGGGTTGGAGGGGGAAAGGCCTCCGCCAGCAGCCTTCTACTGCTGCTTCACACTTCCTCCAGTCTCTGACTGAACTCACCACCCGTCTGGAGAGGTACCAACTCACTGATACTGAACCAAACCTGTAGATCAGTGTGAAACCTGATCAGTGTTTGACTGTCTGTTTGAAGTGAAACAGTTGTGGTTTGTGGAGAGCATAATGTAGCTTAAG
>OMNN01052544.1:0-11859 GCA_900302755.1 Chromis chromis
AGGTGCTGCGCTCTGAGCCGCACCAGCCGCCTGGCGTGCGTCATGGATGGCAACTAAAGTCAGTGCATCCCCACAAAACCACACATTTATCATTACGGGAGTTGTAAATATCGTCCAGGTTGCTCGCTGCCTCTGTGCTAGCCACCATATCCCTCACTGGATTAATTGAAATCAAACCTCTGCTTACGCAACAGCCACTGTGGTAATGCGTAAAAGACTCATTCGGGGAAAACAAGATGGAGAACATGAAAGTTTTGGTAAAGTTACTGATTCTACTTGCATTTGTTGGTGTTTCCTTATAATGACGCAGAATTATAAAGCTGACAGTTAATCTAAAGTGTCATGACAAAAAGAAATGAGGTTCTGTTATGGCAGGTAGATGCAAATTTGCAAGTGTTACCAGTTTGTGGAGGAGCGGGGGTTGAGGATGTCCTCTTTGGCCGTGAGCAGCGACAGGCTGTAGGTATCAAGGTTGACCGTTGGCGTGCTCATGATGGCAAAAGTTTCCAGACCACTCCCGCAGCTTCTCTTTTCACAGGTCCCGATGGGTTTCGGGGTCGGAGGATCTGCTGGAAAACAGCCACAGCGGGAACAGCCTACTGATGGTCGGCCAAGAAAGCTGCAGGAAAAGTGCGCAGGTTCATGCAATTGTGGGCTTTATAGGTCCGAATTGGAGCGATCTGTGCAGGGCGCTGCGCACTCACAGCGTGGAGGAGACTGTGACTGCACTCCGGTCTTTGTGCAGCTGGGTAGAATAAGTTTTCACTAAAAAGCCCCACCTCCCGTTGAGAGAGTGGAAAGCGTAATGACTTCGCTAGCTGGGTCACTTGGAGGAAAAGTGTTCACGGTGTAACACAGCCGCTCTGCAACACGCACTGACCATAAAAACCACTCATTTCCTGCCCTAATGCTCATTTGATAACCTTTGTCTTTTAATAGAACTTGCCTCCTCTTTACTGGCTTACTGTGATCAATAGACATTTACTGTTTTTAAGCAAAACAGAGAAGCACCGCATAATAATAGCAAATGAATGATAACTGGGGGGCCACATCATGGAGCAATCCTCTAAAATTGATTATTTTGCAAGTTTATTATGTATTTTTTAAATCTGGTAATATCATTGATGGTAAAGCTTTGTTTGAAGACAAAAAAATCTGAATAGGAATTGTTGGTTTCGTTTAGAGGGGCTACAGGGGCAGTGCGGCACCTTTGGATCTGTCAGTCTCTCTTTGTGTCTTTTTTTGTCTTTGAATCGGCCCCCACTGGCCCTTGGCAGACTCCAGAGGAGCCATTTACAGTGCAGGCAATCTCTCAACAAGCCAAAGAAGGGGCCAATTTCATGGGAACTGAGTCTGAAGCAGGCAGCACATGAAAAAATAAAAAACAAGGAAGGCTGTTTCAGTGTTTAAGAACGGCTGGGGGTCTGTTCAACTGCTGCCCAACAGTGACAATTTATCACACACAAACCGACCACACACTCACACGAACGCTGCCGTGCGTCCATGCACAGGCTCACACAAGAACACTCCATCCAGACCTGCAAACACATTCGTGTGCACACTATACACACTCATGCACTGGTATTTGCCTGTGGGTCAGTGGCACAAGGGTTTAAGATTGTTGGATTATGGAAACGTTGCTAAGCACTCTAATTTACTTAGCAGCCATTCTTAGATAATCCAGGACAGATGCAGAGGATAAAAGTCACAGGTTTGTATATTCTGATCTGTCAGGCTCAGGTAGGATTTGTCCACATGAGTTTTGACTTCAGATGACTTTTCCTCAAGCGTTTTTATTTGCTCATACAGTACGTGCAGTGAAAATACGCTATGGCCCACTATTCACTGCTAAGGTTTGATCTGGAAACAGTTCAACAATGGCCGAGTAATCCTCTGGTGAATGCTGGATTGACACAGTCAGCCAGTGCAATCACTCGTGAAAAAACACACCCGTCCTTGTGAGGAAAAAAGTTTCCATTTTCATCTTTGTATTCCTCCTCCTCGGGTACTATTTTTCACTGTCAGGGTTGCAACTGTTTAGAAATAATTAATAGGCCTCCACTGCAAATCCGTTTTTTAATCATGTAACACTTTAAGTATTTTTGCTTAAAGGAAACCGAGCTAGATATTTTTGGTGCATTGCCCTTGCTTCAATAGGAAATGAAACTGTGACAAAAAAAAAACTGACATACTCTGCAACTGTGAAGCCCACATCTGGTAAACCCTTAGTGTAAGCCATGTGAAAAAAAAATGTTGTATGAGCAAGCATGCAGCACACTCTGACTCCGCTGTTTTGGCTCGGAGCTTGCATGCCACAAGGACCAGGGGCATGACATCCCCATACCACTATTATTCTTACAACTTCCTGCTATTAGGGGCTCTTCTGCCCTTCCAGCCTTTCAGTCCTGCACTGTGGATGTGAACTGCAATGCTGTTATGCTCCACTTCAGAGGACTTTGGCATTTCCTCTAGTTGGGGTGCGGTGGCAGCTGTTGTTGGAGATGGGGTCTAAATGTGGGAGTGATTGTGTGTCCAGTGGGAATTTGGATGTGTGTGTGTGTGTGTATGTGTGGGCTAATGGGGATTTTCTCCTCATTTACGGAAACTTCTTCTCCAGTTGTGATAGGCTTTTTGTTCAGTTTCCTGCCTTCCTGACACAGTCTAAACTAATAGTTTGAGTGTGGGTGATGTTGTGCTGAATGGCCACGTCACACGCAACATCCTCTAAGAGTTTCCTGTGTTGCTCTTAAATTCCGACTCAATTCATGGACATGTTTGTCTCTTTGAAAATTCAGTAACTGTTGAGCAACTTGCACATGTGACTGTTCCATCAGCTTGTGATGTGTGGTGTTGCATAACTCACAAATCATAATCTCACTCTGAATTGTACAAAATAAACTTCTGCCACTAAACAAATACTGCATCGTAGGCATGGATATCTCCGAAATCTTCCCAGGGATGTGAAGGGCTTGCATGTCAGTTTTATGTGTGCTCAGACCTGATGGGTGGTGTTAAAAGTTCAGTATTTGGAGGTCAGAGGTCACAGCTTGAGTTTGTTCTCCTGTTTTGCTTTACCTCACTAATAATATGTTTTCCAGAGCTCCTCTCTGCACACTTTGACAGGCCAGGACCTCCCTGCCTACTTAGCGTGAGCTGTCATATTTACGCGTGTATGAACAGTTGCAATGGTTGTAATCTTCTTTTCAAGTTGTCATAAATACAGCCCTTTGCTATGACATTATCCCATTGTGTCGTGAATTCACTGTTTTACAGTATGAGCTGCTGGAATGTGTTTTAAACGGCATTCACGCTAGCTGTATTTCACACAAGTCCCACCTTGCTATGTAATACAGGCCAATAGAAGAAAAACAAAACTCAGAAGCTGTATAGTAGTTATAGTTTCACAATTTACCGCAAAAGATCTCTGTGTTGTAAGTTACATTCATGTGTGCCGTTAAAAATCAAAGCAGACAGGATCCCTGGGATTTATGTGAGATTAAAACTAAAGACATGTCATGCTTTATTGCATATTATATAAGGATTATAAAGCTGCACATAAATTATCCTTCATTTTTTGTTCTTTAGGGTGAATGCTTATGTAGAAACTAAAATTTACTAAGCAAATTTTGTTTCTGGAGCGTGGAACCGAAGGCAAAGATCCATTTGCATTGTCATTTAAGAAGTTTTGCTTTTGTCTGATGAATGTTTCGCAACTGCAGTTGGTATCTTATAAGTGCATATGGGATGTTATATTACTTTCTTCATTTCTCTTTAGCATCTCTGTCTCACCTCCTCCTGCCATTGCAGTGCTTAGCTCAGAGGTGGAGCCTTATAACTGTTTTCTTGGAGGTGCATGTGGATAATGAAGTGGAAGTGGGAGAGGCTCTGATGAGTGGAACTTGAGTGGAAGTCACACCAGTCACAAGTGATATGCCAGTTATGTACAGACATTAATCAGACAGTTGAACACACAAACATATCAGCAGCTGGGGGCCCAAAAACACCATGACGAACCCCTGTAAGACAATTGAGGTCAATTCAGGTGCCAGACGGGCGCGATAAGGGAAGGAAACATCAGAGATATGCAGCAAAGTTGGAAACTTGTCAGAGAGAAGCAGAGAAAGAAAAGACAGTAGATATGGCACAGACAAACAGACCTTTTGCATCTGTGTGAGAGAAAGAGAGAAAGAGAGCTGCTCTGTGAATCTGGATGTCTTCTCATCAGGCTTCCAGGTGAGGTCATTGCTCAACTATGCGCCTTCACAACAACCGTGAGATATCTTTCCCTTGGGCCTCAATGTGTACAAGAGTGTGTGCATGCGAGTGTCTATGTGCATGCATGTGTTGTGTGCAATTTGAAATCACATGCAGACAATAAAACAGGATTTTTCATATTAGTGCTCCCTTTTCTCCTCACTTGGTCTCACAAGGAATGAAAAAACATAAGCTTTTGACTTCCTCGTCGTTTCCAGTGAAATACAACAAGCTCAAACAAATGGCAAGATTATACAGAAATTGAAAAGAAAACCGCAAATTTCTTTTCAAAACAAGCTCTCTGTGCCTCCTTTTCCAACACAAAATAGCCTTTAAATTAGATCACGGTGTCAGCATGATGAAGTATTCGTAAACTTTGCTTTGAGAGGCCCTGATTTAGAGATGTGCGCATGTGTACGTGGGGTTTGGGGGCAGTTTTGTTTATGGAGCAGACCTTGGGGAGGTCTAGACCAACATCATGTAAATGAAACACACTTTGAGGAGAGTGAAATATGCAGAGGAATGTGCTGTCACTCAACCTGTGGACCTTCTTTGTACAGTTGGTATTACTAGTTTGTCCACTTTTTTAAGAAATGGCCAATGTCATGTGTCTATTTGTGAGGATATGTTAAGGATATCCTTGAAAGCTTTGAAGCTCCATAAATACCTTAGAATAGCGAAAACTGTGTCCCTGTCTGAGCTTTAATAGACATCTGACTTGTTATCACATTCTTCAAGGCCAGATTCATCAATCTGATCATTTATTTCACTCCATCATACCTGTATGATCCATGAAAACACCTAACTCCATCAAATTGTGCTGTTCTGCACTGTACAACACTGTCTTTTGCTCTCAATTCAACTCATCTTATCTGCTCACAGGAGAACCCTAGGTAATGAGAGCCAGATGTGGTGATGTCAGCTCACGTCTGCGACTCTAAACTTGCGTTCTACGAGGCTGTGGTGCGAGAGCAGGGGCAAAGATTGTGGGAAATTTGAACACAGCCCACGGCACAAACAGCTGATGCAGCGAAAAGGTCTGTAATCAGTGTTCAAACCAATTCTCGTGACCATAGACGTTGAGGTCACCACTACGAAAAGCCAATAAATTCCACCATTTACAAGAGAATGAAAGGAAAACTGATCTACGTCATTAGCCATTAAGTTTGTAGGTTGGCAGCCTGACGGGTTTGTTTTCCGAGAAGGGTTAGGAGAGTGTGATTGTAACACACGCGCACGTAAAGACGGCATATGGACACGAATGTTCCACTCCCCGCAGCCGCCCCCTTCTCTTGTCACTCCTCTAAAGTTACCGATCACAGACCACATCACTAAACATCTCCATGGCAACACTCGCCTCCCATGTTTCTGTGGGTTTCTGTGATCCCTTACCAGACTTTATTAAAAGTCTCAGTTCACAGCGTGTTGATCTTGATGATGCATGTGTTCAGGGAGCCACTTGATCAGAGTTTGCTGACTCAGTCTCTCTTTCATCCAAAGATCAAAGGAAATTTAAAAAGACATGCAAGAAAATACAGTATGTAGGGCTACATGAGAAGGACAAACATATGAAAATATAGTTTGCGGGATTTAGAATGTATTTTCTGCTGGTGCCAAAATGGTAACAGTATTAATAAATGTAAGGAATTAAAATACAAGAGTGCTGCCATAAATATAAGCTTATAACATGTGACACCAGCATTGGTTACACTAACTTCAGCTTATATATTGCAGTATTTTGGGTTCAAGATGTGTTAGGGACACTCTGAGCCTCCTCTTAGCCCATTTTTTAACTTTCATTATCACAAAAAGCTAAAATAAATTGAGTATCTGTGTGTAATACATTGAAAGACCACCAAACTGAACAACCAAAGCATCTCTAATGCATAAAACTACTTTATTAGTTTTAAATTGATGGGTTTGATGTGTAGAAAACAGGTATACAACTTATTTATTGAAAAATACAATATTTTTTTATATACTGTTTATCACACATCATGGTTGCACAGTTGCTTTGCTTCCACTAGGTGGCACAGCTGCATCAAACTGTGTGAGACAGCATGCAGTGGTTCAGACAAAGGGATGAGAAAGTACAAAAGAAAAACACAGATGGAATGGAATCAGCAGTTTATTTCCTCTCTGTTTTACTCTGAGAATTTAATATCTTGACAGTTTCATGGCCATATTTTCTACAGTGGACTGTGGAGGTTATCAGTGTATTCAATATATCAAAGCTTTTATTAATACAGAAAGTATGACCATGAAAAATCATACAATATTTCAATCCTCCATTCTCAACATACTGGGATTACTGTTTGAGGCTTGCTCTCTGAGAACATTACGTAAAAAATAAGGCAAAGGTCAAAAACCATTTCACTGCAGTCCTATATACTGAGAAAGGATTACTGTCCTACTGAATTTCATGATAATAACAAAAAACAACAGACATCAGATTACTTGACACTGGTGAGCACGATGACATAATCCTGCTTGAAACTGGTGATTATAATAGTATTACTCAATTTGAAAAAATAAATAATACTGTAATGTACATTTTGATATTAAAGACTTGAAGTGTTTTAATCGGCAGCCAAAATCAACATCACTTAATTTGAAATGGTCTGTTTTTATATTGCCTAATACCCTATTTAGCATGTTTTACCATCAACCAATTACCGTTCATTCATAGTGCTACAGGAGTATTTAGTCTGCTTGTCTACACTCATACTATCCTATTGGTATTCTGTAATATTGACAATCAATTATTACAGTGCGGTACTTTCAGTAAAAAAGTTTTTGTGTAAGATGCCTTCATAAATGTAATGTGTAGGAGGTTTACTTTAAAATACAAACCACTGGTAACATTAAGGCCCACAAATACCTGCTTAGACTTTGCAAGAAAACATCTAAAAACCTTGCCCAATTTTGGAACGATATTCAATGGACAGATGAAACCATAATTAACTACCAGAATGATGGGAAGAAAAGAGTATTGAAGAGGAAAGGAAGAGCTCCTGATCCACAGCTCCTCTGTCAAACATGGTTGAGGCAGTGTTAAGGCATGTACTAGTGTGGTTCCCATTGGAAATGGGTCACTGGTGTTTAATGATGATGTGACGCCTGATAGCAGTAGCAGGATGAATTCTTAAGCATATTCTGCTCAGAATTAGTCAGATGCTGCAATAACGGATAGGATGCCTACTAGGACAAGTTAAAGCAACCCAAGTGCTTCTTAGAGTAAAGAAATGTCTTTAAATGGTTGAGTCAGTCTCCTGACCGCAACCCAACTGAGCAGGGTTTTCACTTCCTGAAAACAAAACTGAAGGCAGAAAAGACTAGGTGGCTGCAGTAAAGGCCTGAAAAAGCATCTCAGTCAATTGGTCCAGGCAGATATTGACTGCATTCAAGTATAAAAAATAAATAAATCCTTATATTTATAATTTGCCCAATTACATTTGAGCCTTTGATAATGGTGGGATTATAGTAAAAATGGCTGTAATTCTTTATTATTATTATTGTTGTTGCAATTTTTTTATTTTATTCATTGAATTAAGATGAAAGTCTAAACTTCAGTCACACCTTGAGTGCTTCATTCCAATTCCACTGTGGTGGTGTCCAGAGGAAAATGTGAAAATTCTGTCACTGTCCAAGAACTTCTGACAGTTCAGTCCATAAGTATGTGCAAGCGTTTACTCATTCAATACTACATTTTA
This sequence comes from Chromis chromis, assembly GCA_900302755.1. Taxonomy (NCBI): domain Eukaryota; kingdom Metazoa; phylum Chordata; class Actinopteri; family Pomacentridae; genus Chromis; species Chromis chromis. Next base: position 7,968 of record OMNN01052544.1, read on the forward strand.
TAAAACTACCACTAATTCTCTAAATAGGAGACAGCTGCAGCATCCTTATTTTTCTGTCTGAGAAATCCATATTGTATCTTGAAAACAGAAAAACACACAATAACACGCATCCCAGACAAGTTCAAAAGATTAACAGTTTTAATAAAATTCATGTCAAACATCAAAATACTGAAATGGCAAAAAGGAAAATAAAACAAAAAACTTTTTTCTACATTTCTTTTCGAATTTTTTGTACAAATCACAGTGGTTCAAAAATATTACAAAATTTTTAGTTTCAAAACATTTTTTGCAACAGCAGCAAAACATTCTGATTGTTGTATATTTTTCTTGAAAGCCCTTAATAGTTTGTGAGTGTGGTGTGCTCTTTCTTTTGCCTTTTTGTTTTTTATTGTAATAAACACAATAACATGAGCAGTAAATGTTAATAAAATTCATATGAGTCAATGGAAACAAAAAGTGCATAACAATACTATACAGTATATACGATCCACTTAAAAGTTACAGTACAGACCAGGGGTTAATCACACCATGTTTGTCTATATAAACACCTCTCTGTGCACACAATCCTATGTATACACCAACTTAGTACATACATACAGTGTGGTGAGCAATAAGAAGGTGAGAGGTTATTTCCAACTGGGTCTTGTTTAAATTTACAACACTGTACTGTACTTTGGATAATAACTATCTTTATTAAAGCATAATATGTCATAGCTAATATCTGCCTTTAATCCAACCAGTAGTTCACAGATGCTGTTCTAAAAGGACACTGACTGCATGTATGATTGCAACGTAGCAACTAATGGAAGCCATAGAGTACAGTACTGAATTTGGCTTAGAGAGAAAGACTAAGTGCAGAAAGTGGAAAAGTAAATGATATTTCAATTTTGATCAAGAAAACTGGTTTAATATAAAGACAGCATCAAAAACGTAGTAATAGGCTACATAATAGAAAGTGCAGGCACCTAAAAGAGTGCAGAAACATTATTCTTAAATTGCTGGTTTGCTGGGTTTCTTGGTCATTTCATAATTTAAGTCATCAGCGTTAGCATAGACGATATTCCATAATGGATTTGTGAAGCTCCACGTGTTATGTTATCACTGGAAGTTGTCAGTATGACCCCAATAGGCAGTAAACTGCTTTATGCCTAAAGAAGCATAAGAAAATCCATATAAGTTTTAAGATAGTACTTATTAATGAAAGCTACCTACTTCTACTTCTGTGCTCACACGTGTGTGTTTCTTGGCCTAACTGTCTTGAATTTAAGCCCAGTAGGCTGCAGGTGCAGTGCCATCAGCTCATACGGAGCCAAAAGAGTTAGATTTCACTGAAGGCACAGGAGAGGAGACACCAAACACTAAGAACAAGGTGTTCTCTCAATCACTAGGCCCCACATTAAACTGGGGAGATCAGGCCTGCAAAGAAGGAAGAACTGCTCTGTCTAATATCAAGTAAAAGAAAAATGTGACAGTAAAAACAATGTGTAAGATAGAATGAGACAATCATAATAAATTCTCAACTCAGAATGTAATGAGATGTAACTTTGGCCTGTAGGGGTCCTTGTGGAGCAAATATTCAGGGCTAAATAAAACTGACAAGGCTTCTAATTTTGAATCTGTTTCCCCCTCTCTATGAATCAGGGTTTCTCAATTCAATTTCAATTTCAATTTCTATTTCCTACAACTCTCACCCCAATAAATTTTTATTTTTATGTTAATTTAAAAAAAATCCCACAACCCCATCAACATACTGTATCAAGTGACCCCAAACAGGATCCCAACACCAAAGGTTAAGAAACTCTGCTGTATATACAGTAGCTTATGTCTAACCCCAGGAACATGCACCATGCTTTATGCAATTTCTTGTCATTACATGCAAGCTAAATCCAAACATTACACATGGCTTTCAGCCATTTAGGACATTCTTAAAATGCGTATTACAATCCTTAATTTCACTTAAAATTTAGCTTTTATCCCCTGAACCCATTATCTTACAAAAAAGAATTGATTGTATTAACTACAGTAACAGTTTAACACTGCACAGCAGCAACAGATCCTTTGCATTAGTTTTTCCAGGCAAATGTCTGTAGATGTCCCAGCATAATATTCAAAGTTGTATATTTAGTGATGCTACGTTAAGCTGTGCTGAGCTAATTTAGAGCAACAGACTTGTGCATAAAGTCACCAAGCAAGAAGAGAGCTACTGTGGAGTTCAGTGCCAACAGGGAAAAAAACACTGAGTAAGTTGTGGGAAAATTTGAAAGACTTCAGTGGAAATGTCGTGCTACAATCATCAGGTTATGAAACAATCTTACATAAGGATCAATTCATGCTAAGTACAGAAAGGTATAGTCATAGACAAAAAAGAAGAAAGTGCATTCCAACACAAATGTCATTATAATGACAAAGTTAGGCCACCATGCAAATAAACCACATTTTAAAAGTGGTGGCACCCTCCCAGCACACAGGCCAGCCAGTGCTTATTAAAAAGCTTTGCGTTCTCAACATCAGTGGTTTTGAAGTTTAACTGCAGGAATCAACCTGCCATTTTTAAACGCTACCTCTCAATCACCTGGTAGGTGGAGAATCCCAACCATGATGTGAGTCCCAATCTAGAGAAAACATCCTAGTCTAAGGCCATATAATTAGACCAACCTACTGTACTACACTGAGTAAAAAGTTGGCTTGAAAATTCCCTCAAGAAGGATAATGGCTGAGAGTGCATAAAGCAACACCATAATCCATTTACAGTAATAACATGATTGTGGCCATTACCTAATGTATCCATCACATCAGTGACTGCAGAACCTGTCTGCAGGTTTGAAATAAGGTTTTGCTAAAATCCAACATTAGTTTTGAGTTTTGTCCAACTATAAGGCACATGGACCAAGAGAAGAGGCTTAATGGATCATACTAACCATTAATACCATTAAGACAAATTGATTCTACGGGGAGCTAAAAAAGAGGCCATAGAAGTCCATCAAAAACTATCCATGACTTTTCTCCTCTTTAGGTCTCTATATACCCAAAGCACTTCACTGGGGTAACTTTAAATATCTATGGAATCATTCCTAAATATGTAGGATGCATGTAACGCTCACTGAGGCTGGTTTACTTTTACTCCACTTTTACTCTTTTTAGAGACAAATCCGCTCAATTCTCACTTCGGTCTCGTGAGATCCTTTCTGACTTCTATTTCGGTAGCTGACAATGACTTTACGCGCCTTCCATAGAAAACAGCAGAACACACCACATGTCTCACACAATCTATTTCCTAGAGTTGCCTGGGTAAAGCTGAGGGGCGCAAACCCACAAATAGAACAATGTGCTAATAGAAACTCATCACCACAACATCTTTTTTTTTTTTTCACATTCAGTACGAAAGCCCAAAGAAATTAGCACCCTTAACACGAAAATTAGATTTGCTCTCATTTGCAGTTTGAATTTTGCAAAAACACTTATCTCAAATGCACTCTAAAGTAATATTAATTTCCTGGTTAACAAGGAAGAAAAAACAGATCACATTGTTTTTTTAATATAAAAGCAGCAAAGACGCCACAGGGTTGTAACCGCTGTGTGTAAAATTAGAAAACTACACATTCTAAAATCAGTGACCTATTATGACCTCTTATAGACTGTTAGTAAATGGAGAAGAAAGAATAAGGTTTAAAAATGCTCCTATGTCAAGCTGAATACCATCATTAAACCCCTGCAGGTTCTTTGCAGGTAAACACTAAACAACTACACAGATGCTCGAACGCTAAACATAAAATCGCATGTGTCTGTGTGTTCATGTGGACACTGTCTTATTGTGTCTTAAGCACCATTTTCAATTCCAGCAACAGGAATGGAAGGCAATGTCCAGCAGTGACACTTTTCTTTTTTTCCTGAC
>OMNN01052544.1:15516-27215 GCA_900302755.1 Chromis chromis
CTCCCCAAGGAGATAACACACCTACAATTGAACTCAATCAGAGATGACTGCATTCCACATGTGCAAAATTAAACACGGAATAGAATTAAGTTGAGAACAACATATGAAACATAAGGGCAAAGTATTCTGGGGGGGAGAGTTTTTCCCATTTTATTGACCGAGAGAGAGACAGAGTGAAAGGGGGAAAGAGAGGAGAGTGACATGCAGAAAGGTCTTGAGCTGGACTCAAACTCATGACCGCTGCTAAGGGACTGAGCCCATGTGGTATCGCCTTAACTCAGTGAGCTAAACGGCGGCCCTAGGGCAATGTTTTGATAAAAACAAAAGGAGTCTCTGAAAAAAACATTCACCTGTAATGACCTATATGCTGTTATGCAATTGATTAGACTTTAGCTACACCAAAGACACTGATCATGCTGCTTCTCAGTGTGGCTGTCATTCCACTTTGGGTGGTTAAATAAATAAATACATACAAATGAAAAAGACCTTAATTACTGTACGTCAGGCCAATACCGACCCAGTGGCAGGTGATGCATTCTCAAGGATGGATGGAGGGAAGGTAAATGATTATGTGATTGATGACCTGACCCCTCCAGGAGCTTTCTGAGTCTACCCACTGTGGCACTCTTCAACCTTCACTCCCATAACCAATTAGGAGAATGTCAGCTTGCCGCGACCTCTCGTTATGATAAAAAAGACACAACACCGAGACAAGGGTGGTCTCTGGAGCTTAAAGCCCCAGCTGGGGCCAGGAAGCATTAATGGTGGACACATTCATAGGAGCAGGACACTTATGGATAAGACCCATCAACTGTATTGACAGGTGTTCTTTTGCTGACACACTAATGGTCAATTATGAGCTTAGTGCAAGCTTAGTTCAACTGTAAACCCACAAAGTTTAGGCTCAAAGGGAAAAACAATGATGCAATCTGTCTAAAAGGCACAGGAAAAACAGCTGCAGTCACTAAAAGGTGCAAATCAGTCACCGAAGCGCTTAAAAAACTTCAACTCAAGGGAACTGAAATTTCAAATTGAAATAAAATTGGCAGTTTAAAAAAAAAAATTTAAAAAGCAGATTAGAACTCTGATTGATGCCGGTATCTCCTCTATTTTATCAAGTAAGACAAAAGCTTAACAGGCTTTTACATTTTCTAAACTAGGCACCTCAACATGTAACGCTGCACTCGGATGCACACTCACATGGTGAACGAAAAACCACACACCTAGTAAGTAATCCGGGAGTATATCATGACACACTCAGCGGTCAGTTTGTAACTGCACACACAGAGAGCAAACCACAGGAGATGTCTTTTGACTCATGGTTTTTGTCTGCTGCACAAAAAGGTAAAACCTCTTAAACTGTGACTGAAGGTTCATAGAGAAAAAAGTGCTTAGTGAACGATTTGTCCTTAATGCTGCTAATGGTGCTAATAATAATGATAATAAATCAGTTTGTTAACCACAACGTAATGCTGTTCTGCACTAAATTAGAATAGCCCTGTTTTCACACAACAGCATGAAACTGAAATGTGTGAGCATAAAAATAGTGAGAGGGAAGGGTGGCATGAGCAGGAAAATAAGACAGCACTGGCTGATTATGTTACTCTCACAGTTCCATAGTTACAGGTTTTTAGAATTTTCAATAAATGGATGTATAAAAACTGTCTTCTAAAACCGGGCTTGTTATGAAATTAAAATAAGTGTTAATGGTACAGTGTATATTCCTCTGGAAGCTGAAAATCCAATAATGTTAGAACATTAGAATTTTTTTTTGGCAATCTCCAACATCAACATCTCTTTTGTCTCTTTTGTCCAGTATTGATTCTCTTTTAGTGAAACCTAATAGAATGAGACCATCTGCTGTGTCCATTTGAGCAATTTTGTTATTGCGTCAAACTCTGAAAGTCCTGCTTCTATTTAAAGATCAATGTTTTAGTGTGGTTTAGTGTTTTACCAAGTATTTTTCTTCTACCGACGCTGCTTCTCAAAGTACCATCTATCCATAAAGATATGTTTAGCCAATGACAGTATTTTTGAAAATGCACTCTTGAAAATTAGAAGCACTTTATGGTAATCTGTTTTGTCTCTCCGAGGAGGAAAGCATTTCAGCCGACAATCTGGTAGCTGTAGCTTGCTGCTGAGATATGCAATCTAAATCGCTAATTAGCAGTAAAAAGCTTTCCTGCAACATACAAATGCAGATACATTTACATTATAATAGATCAACACTGTTGCTCAAAACATTATTGGAGACAGTTTCATTGTGTGGTCAGCGTTTCCATCTTTGTCTCCAGACCACCTGCCTTCTACGTTCTGCAAGCTTAATGCCATAAACAATCCCACAATGGTAACTACATGAACTGTTTAGAGTAACCATAGACACCGACAGCCCACCACAAGCGAGCACTGTGTCCCCTCAGTAATGCTGATTCTTTGCTTTTACTATCAGCCACAATAGCTGCAATGGATTTTTGTACTCCTACTCATGTAGTGTGTTCTGGAATAAAACCCATGGTCTCCATGTGGAAACACAAAAAACACAATGTTTTTCTTTAACAGTTGTAAGTTTTCTTCTAATATGCCTACCTATGCTTTACGCCTAAATTGAATTTACAACAATTGTATTCCTTTATGCCTTTTTCTGCTATAATCTAAGGATTACTATCTGTCCATCTGAGGGCCTGAATAAGTAACTTAAGCCTGCCGACCTTGAACGTAACCATACCCTATGGGATCTAGTTCTGCAACACTGTCTGAGAAGCATCATCTTAAAGACAGACTTGAACTTCCTCTCTGGTTAGGTCAGGTCAAGAGCACATGCTCTGCGCCCAGTAGTGTACCGTGCCACCAGAAGCTGAGTCTGAGGTTAGCGCTCATCTGAAGTAACCAGACCCACCACTTGGGAAATGCTGACCTCAAAAGAGGGACTCTTCTGGACTTACTTTAACTATTGAGATGGGTTAGTGTAACATCCTCTCTCTGCTATCACGGACATGAGCCCTCTCACAAATGTGGCTATGTTTTTAACAAGAGGCTGTCTTTAATAAACCAGAGGTTTGATGCTAAAAAGAGCTACCTTGAAGGCTGATACGGTAGCAAACCTCCAATTAGAAATGATCCCTGGTGTCTTGTTTGACATTAAAAACCAACGCTCTGTGGTTTGCATCATGGCCTGGCACTGCAAACCACATTACCTCAAGCAACAGGAAGTCAGTCAGGAAGTCTGTGTGAGTGTGTTTGTGTGTGTACTTGCACAGCTAACTTTATGTGACCTCGACTGACTTTTAGGCCTTTGTCAAATGAGTTCGCACAATGTTGACAAAGCCAATAAGTGCCAAGTACAACTCCCTGTATTTCACTTCACAGCAGAGCTTCAATTCTGGTTCCTGTGGTAACATTTCTCTGTTGGTGCACCGGCAGCAATGTTTTACATCAACTAATGATGACTGGTTTGCCTTTACTGAAGATTAGAGAAACCATGATGGTGGAGGCGAAGTAGGCGACAGCTAAGGCTGCATATCAGTTAGTGGTAACACCAACTAGCAAAAACCCAGGAAGCATCAACAGCATTTGAATAACTGCTCTCACTGCCAGAAGGCAGTTCTACACTGCAGGTTTCAGATTTGTTTTCATGGTTAAAGTTCGGGGAAGTTATCAGGTGGTGAATGTGTGTGGTTGTACACAGTTGCATTCCTTACGTGCTGTATGTGTCGAGGCAGGCAGGGCTATGGTAACTGCAGAGCTTCAGCCACATCAGCAAGTGAAACAAAGGTTTGTAGGTCAATCTGATAGCAGGGCTAACCTTCACATACTAGAGCACAGTGTAAGTTTCTGGGCAGTGTCATTGAAGTAACACAGCTCCATGATAATATTCCTTATCCAAGTAGCTCACATACCTTTATCTCATTTTTCCTGTTTTATCAGACACTGTTGTTAGATGCTGAATACAGGTATGCGATCACGTTGCCCCTTGAGTTTTCTGTTGTGAATTTCCCGATATTTAGGATGCAGAAACCCAATCCCTTCTCAAAACTTAAAGGTAACTCCATCCTCAAGCCCTTTCCGGTATGCCTGAACTCACCTCCTCAATGTAACTTTCCATGAAAGAGCCACGGAACATGGCTGCCATCCAGTCGCAGCTGGAGATGAGCAGGGGCTTGTGGGCCGGGAGGCAGCCATCGTCCAGTCGGAACACGACATCTAAAACCGGGGTGGGAAAAGAGCGTTCATCTCGTGGAATGCCACAGAAGCCCAAGCTACAAAGGGGGAAAGACAGACAAGGCGGACATCCAGACACACACACAGGCAGACAGGTGGCCAGACAGACACACACAGAGACATAGACACAGGTAGACAGACAGAAAGATAAATTGACAGGAGGACAGAACAGCTTTTGACACAGAGTAAGGGAAGGAGAGAAGATGCAGGGTAGTAGGTCACGGAGCAAATCCTGCATGAACTAGAGCTTTGGTAAAGAAAGTAACTATGTTAGTACAATAATGTTTGAAAAGGCTACATATGAAAGCAAAGGGTTTTAGCTATTTTAAATTTGACCCTTTAAAATATATGAGAAGAAAGCCTATATATTTGCGTAATTTTTCAGATGGTTTCACTTATCATTCAAAACTCATTTAATACATTTGAAATAAAAATTCCAGTCATTAGAATCATGAGGACAACGGAGAAATTGAAGGAAGAAGTGAATGTGAGACAGGTGTCGTTCAGAGGCAGCAGATGTCTGGTATTGGCTGCAAATGCTGTGACGACGTGCATACACAACAGCTTAGGGGGACAGACAACGCCACACAAACACAAGACACAGTTAGCACATAGGAGCGAACACAAAACAACCAAGCACACTGAAACAACAGGCAGTCATCAAGTCACTTGATGACTTTGAAGGACATTAGAGAACAGATAAACCACAAGAGAACAAAATGCATATTTCATATCAATTATTCAATGGCAAGTATATGATGAAATGTACACACAGTGTACATTATCAGAGACTGAAAGAGAGTGCTGAGAATTAGCAAAATCTTTCCTGTCTTTGTTACACTTTCTCCTCGCCAACCTCTCACAATCCAACTACTGCCATTCTCACATACACCCACACACATGCACACACTTAAAGAGAGACACAAAACACCTACTGATGCATACATGAAAAACATCTGCAATGATACCAATGTTGTTGAGAGTACTGAAGCACTGAATGGTTGGCACAGTGGTTTACCAGCAAATGTCCCTTTGTTGAGACACTCCTTGATGCGGTTGGCTCTGCGGACATGGAAGGCCTTGGTGATCTCCTGGTTCATGAAGCTTTCTCTGTTGAGAACATTGGCCACCATCATACGTAGATCAAACACCTCGAGTAGCTCCGCGATGGTGGCCACTTGCATCAGATCGCCTCTCCCCTCATCCAGACTGCCTGTGTAGAGGTACTGAAGCACCGCCTGAAACCAGAGCAAATCGAGAGGTCAAAATAATAATAATAATCACATGCACAGAATTACGTTATTTTCTCTTATTGTGAAAAACAAGATTCTATTTTTTTTGTCATTTTGTTGCTTTTAAGACCATCACCTTGAATGGTTCCTCCTGTATAAGCGCATCCATGGCTACCACAGTCATGAGGCGTGGTCGCCCAGTCACGGGGTCATCAACATGCTCCAGACACACACTCAGGAACCCCCTTCCCCATCCTGAAAGTGCTCGACCAGTCCCTAGTGCTCCCAGGGAGTACTGGGCTCGAGAGGGGAGTGCATTATCACTCTGGGAAGTCCTCAAAGAGCCCTGCTGGAGCAGCTGGGGTCGGTTCAGGCCCCGCACTCCTCCATCAACCCCATCTTTATCAATGTCCAGGCTCTTGGTGCGCCCAGCTTGCTCCTTGGCTCCTCTCCTGCTCTGCTCATCTTCCTCCCCACTCTCCAAGTTATCCTTGCTCTCCTGTTCCTCCCCCCGTGGCCCTACAGATGATCCACCGAGATCAAGGGTGAAGAGGTCGTAGAACTTAGAGCAGGATGTAGCCAGATAGACTTTGTGTGCAAAGACACGAGTAGTGCCACCCTGCAGAAGGAAAAGAACATCTGCACACAGAGGTTGACAGAAAAGGGAGTCGGGGCCCTCGCCATCTGTGAGAGGGGGGTCTGGGATGCCCACTATGGGGCGTGGTGGGCGAGGAGGCAGGAAGGGCGCCTGGAGAAGGGGCCTCTGGACTTTCTTCAGGTGGGACTTCCAGAACTGCAGGTGTCGACGGGAGATTAGGGCAGCGCGGATAGCATTGTCAAAAACATCTTTGACTCCAAACTGGGCGACAATGCTGGTCTCATAGTAGGGAATGCCAAGTTCTTTTGCCACCTCGTGGCCTCTCTCTGGAGGAAGAATATCTGTAGGTTTGATGGGTCTGTGGTTCAGAAAGAGATAATGATATTAAGATAAAGAGCTTAGTGCAAGTGAACCGGTAAGAGTACATGACCAATACTAAACATCCATGCAAAGTAAAACAATGTTGTGAGCAAAGAAAATGACTCAAAACATCGTACTGCTTTTTCTTTTTTCTACAACATCAACTAATGATCCAGAGAAATAATCAGTATGTCATCTATGGTGATTCAGTTACTATTATGCTGCTGAGTACTTATCAACTGGGCCAGCCCTACATGCAATCCTCACTGAAGATATACTGGTGAAGATCCTGTCTAAAATTGTCTGTTAATGCCTGATGAAGAAGGCCTCTTACTTGGCTAGTGGTCGACGTGCACGGTTAACTGCATCCAGGTCAGCATAGCGCAGATCCAGCTGGCAGCCAACCAGGATGATGGGTGTTCGGGGACAGAAGTGCTTGATCTCCGGGAACCACATGGTGCGGACGTGGCGCAGGGAATTGGGATTAGCCAGAGAGAAGCAAAGCACCACTACGTCAGACCTACAGAGAAAGGAGGGAGAGGAAAAGGTCTTCATTTCACAGAATAACACAGATCACAGGAAAGATAGAAAGAAGTGGAGGAGAGCTGATTTGTTGTAGCATGAGCAGGAGACGTCAGTCATAAGGAGACATGAGGTCTTTGATGGAGTGAAGGGGACAGAGAAGGGAAATAAAAAGGGTCAGTGGTGACTCACTGAGCATCTTGTCAGTTTATGTTAAAACATGTGCGATGTGTATATGGAAGAAGCTTGTTTGGTTGCTGCAAGGCATTGTGGGAGCATGGACAGTGGCAGTGAGAAAGCTATGAGGTGGGGTCACAAGTGTATGGGTGGGTGGGTCTGCATGTGTGTGTGTGTGTGTGTGTGTGTGTGTGTGAGTGTGCATGTATGTGTTTATGAGTCTGGCCCTCTGGGCTGGTGATTTGTGTGGCCCGTCGCTCTCTCTCTCTTACGTAAATCTCCCTAAGCCCTTCAAGGCTACATGGACCACAAAGAGAAGGCTAAGAATAGATCAGAATACACACACACATACACAGATGCATACACACACACAAATTCATTTTCTCAACTGATATGTTTGAGCAAGCCTACAGCGGCAGTTACAGCTGTTCTCTTGCGGTGATATTTCTGCGGCATGTCGGTGCATGTGTCTCCGTTTCTAGGTAATGTTTGATCAAGCTTTGTGTAAGTGAGATGGATCATTTGGTGCCAGTGCAATGCTGACAGGGCAAAATCTTTTTACAATTCCTAAATGATCTACTTCTTACAACAATGGAACAACACAGGGCGTCTGACACCGGCAGCACAACATTACTAAGACTTATGTAACTTGTGTGCAACATTAATCATCATTGATAGCTTGAAGACAATTAAATCTAATGTATATTCCAGTTTTTATTCCAGTATGCAGTATTTATTAGAAGGTAAACCAATTCTTGAACGTTAGAGCAGCATTACACAGCACTTTAACATGTCTTTTTCCCTTGGGCAAAATACCTGTTACAGTGAATATGGACTATTTACTGAGCAGATAGTAGCTGCATTGTAAAAATTCAAAATTGAAGGTTTTTGAAAACCTTATAATAGGAATAGGTTTTACAATCTGCTTAATTTGCATCAATACATATGTGCAGCTAACCTGATATCCTCCCTTCTTTGACACAAATGCAGCAGAGTGACAAGTTGAAATACATATGCAGACAAACAACAATATATCAGCAGGGGCAGTTTTTGCAGTGCAGACATGGGTTCCATAGTCCTCTTTTACTTTCACTAATGTAATCTCTGAAAAGCTCCTTCTCCAAAGCACATAATATACAATACCAAAGCATTACATCACAGCTTACACATCCACACACACACACAAGAATTCCCATTAGCACTTTGTCAAAGGATCATTAACAAGGCTTAGTCTCTTTGAGGTCATGTTATGTGTACGTGCCTTTGCTCTCGTGGTTGCATTACTTACATTATACTTTTGTTTTTACAACCCTGTGCTTGCCACCATAGTTTACCAAATAGACTATTCCACTCTACATCATATTGGATATTACTTAAAGCAAGTCTCATATGACTTAAAAAATATGTTTTCAATGCGACATTTTTGTGCAAGAGAGTCTGTATTATTTTTCTGCGAAGGCTCTGCATCTTTGTAACACTGAAATCATAATATAGACTGTATAACAAACATACTAAATATGGAACTCTGCATTAGGCTTGAAGTGTGAACAAGGAAAGTATCAGACAGTTCACACAGGTGTGTGTTAATCTAGATTTGAACAAAAAAGTGTGTGAGTGTGCATCAAGCAGTGTGTTTGCTTGATGAGGCAAATGAGTCCACTGTACTAAAGTAATAATTTACTGCCATTACTAATGTATGATAATTAGCTCCACATGGTTATTTAGTGTTTTCTGTATATGTGTATGTGGTGATCTAAACTACAAAGGTCATCGGTTGCCAGATAAATAAGAAGAGACACAACAACACAACAGAGATGTTGTGAATAGTCAGATTTTCCATTGCCATGAAGAAATTAATGGGTCTCATCCAGGTCTGTGTGCCTCTCTGCAATAAACAGCCTGGCATCACACCCCTCATCAGTCATTAAGTCTGGCATAGCAGTATTATAAGAGTTATGCAAGAGCAATGCTTACAAGTGCAATATGACATTGTTTTGCTTATCAAAAAGCAAAATAAGCTTTTAAAATGAATTTCTGCTGACTAAAACACAAGTAGAGGTTGGCTCCAGTTAAGTTTAGCTTAGCCTATTTTGAGGCTCTGATTGTTTTCCCCCACCAGAAAGTTCCTCTCCTTTTTTTAAATGAATTTCTGCTGACTAAAACACGAGTAGAGGTTGGCTCAGGTTAAGTTTAGCTTAGCCTATTTTGAGGCTCAGATTGTTTTTCCAACCAGAATGTTCCTCTTGTAACGCAGCATGTGACAGTCTGGGTATTGTCTGACAGTGTGATGTTTTGAGTTTTGACATCAACAAAAGGCAGCAGTATGGAGGATGGTGAGGAGAGGGTGAAAGAGCAGGAAGGTGTCAAGGGCATAGAGGATGGGAGATTATGAAAGACAAGGTGAGGTGAAGTAGAGGAGAGGAGTCTGAGGGCAGGTTGGAGGAGAAGGTACGGCCCAGATGAATGAGTGGATGAACAAAGCTAGAAGAGAAGGAGGACGAGTAGGAGGGGGGGTTGATGCCTGGAGCTGGTGACGCCAGGGAGGCAGGCAGGGAGGAAAACAGCTGAGCTGGCACTGTGTCTTTATCAGCTGACTGCAGGCTGACAAAGCATACAGGACATGTGGACAGCCACACACACACACACACACACACACACACACGCACCAAAACACAGACAAACAAAAGCAGATCACTGCGCAAATGTACAGACACTGGGGCAGTGGAAGAACACAACAGAGGGGAGGAAACCTGAGCCAAAAACTGAGCTACATGCAACCTATAAATGTAAAAATACACATTCTCAGCAAATACACTTTGCAAAACAGGGTCAGGGTGACATGTTACACAAAGTGTTTCCACCCAACCTTGAGGGAGCTCACAGACTGTACAGTAGGATGTGTACATACGTGTGTGTGAGTGTTTGTGAAGTCTTAGTGCCTGGGTTTGCCTTGTGACTATGTAAGAGATAGATTAAATGACTAAAGATATGAATTAAACAATTCAAATGGAGAGCCAGATGGAGAGAAAATGTGTGATTATAATTAGTAGGCTTAAAAACTGGTGAGAATATCTCAGCATTGTGCCACAAAAAATGAAAAAACAAAACACAAAATGAAAATAAAATGAGTGTATTTAGATAAATGCATGGATTTATACTTTGGATTTTATACGTCTGTACATAGTAGTGAATACAGTGCTCCTTTAATGATGTATGAAATGTATCCTCCCTTATCTGTGTTCATTGTTCATTTTGATGTCATGTGGTCAGGTTTTGATCACTGTCAATTGCTTATATGCTGATTTTGCTTTGGCAATAAGTACTTTTGCATTTGATGCCAATAAAGCAGCTTTGATAGAGGGATGTGGAGTAAGAGGATAGAGTGATGATCCAATCATGTCTGATGGAGGAAGGGTGTAACAGCTTGAGGGCAGAGTTCGGCTACAAAGCATGGCAGCTGGATTACACAAACAACAACTTTGGGAAAGTAAATGTTACGTGGGCATGTTTACGTAGCTGTGACGGAGTAGTCACATTCTCATTCTAAGTTGCAGTCTCCTGAACCAAACAGCAGTGAATGTGGTGATATATTAGCACAGGGAAAATTGTGTCAATGCCTTACAAAATTATAGAGCCAAGACAAAGCAATCTCTTGGCTGCACCAATTGTGAAAATGGAATGTGTTGGAAGGTAGTTAACCTTGTGGTCGGCCAGCAATTGTGTTACTGGGTCAGTAGCTAAGTTCTGGCTGCTAGACTGCTTGAAGCAATGTGTTTGTGTGTGTCCATGTGCATGTCTCTGCTCACCTGCCATAGGCAAATCGTCTGTCTTTGTGATGATCCCCGAATGTGTCCCACAGCCTCAGGGACACGCTGACCTCATCTACTACATCTCGAGATCTCTCTAACACCTGCAACACAGACACATATTTCTGCAATCAGGTCAGAAGGTCTCTACTTCATTTTGGGGGTTTGTGTTTTCGTGGAATTGAATTAGTATTCAATCACTTGCCTAAAAGGAAAAAACAATAGATTGTGTCAAACTGCATGGTCAACATTTTTAACTTTTACAGTCCTGAAATGAACTGTTGTAACCAATGGTTTAATTGGTAATGAAGAGAATTCATCTCAACACTGTCTGGAAGTGTACCTGAGTTTATCTATATGTGGCTCTTTTCACAGTGTGTGTGTGCATGCGTGTGTGTGTGTGTGTGTGTGTGTGTGTGTGTGTGTGTGTGCCCACCTCCTGGCATACACGGTACTGGTCGATGGCCCAGACGGTTGGCACGTGGGTGGCAAGCAGCTGATACTGTGTGAGGGTGGCATTGCAGGCCCGGGCACAGATTAGCCTGGTCTTGCCTACTGCATTATCCCCAACCACCACACATTTAATGGTTTCCACATTGGGCCGCTCATAGTCTGTGTCTATATCCATGGAGAGGGCCCTGGAGAATATGAGAGAGGGGAGAAAAGAGGTGAATTCAATATTCATGGAAAATTAACATCACATTCGATAAAGCATCCCAGAAGGAATGACCCTGCGTTTTGACAATGACAGCAACTGGCACAGTAGCTTCTAACTCACAACCCCAC
>OMNN01052549.1:0-14025 GCA_900302755.1 Chromis chromis
CACTCTTAATAAACAGTTGTTTCATATCATTGCAGATGCTGTATTCCCTGTTAATTTTTCACTGTTTTGGGCTAGCTCCAAAGAGATCTCAGAGTTGTATTTTTGGATTCCTCATACTTGAGAACCTACTTTTTAACACCAAGATCAACTAAATCGGTTACTGTAGTGAGAATCTGTGGTAAAATAGGCAATTTATACGCAAAAAATGAAATGTTGAATCTCAGGTGGCCACCGTATTTTTTCAAAAACGTAACCCCTAAGGAGTATTTGTGCCAAGTTTGATGCTTGTATCACATTTTGAAAGATAGTTTCATCTATCTGCTGCACTATAATGAGTAATTCTGAAGAAGAAGAAAGAAAGCCCCACGCTGCAAGTCGACAGGAATAAATCTTAAGATCTATGTTACGTATGAAACCTCAGAAGTCTGAATTCATGTTTTTGAGACTGTCATTGCTTCAATGCAATTTTAAGGTGGAAATGCCCAGGTATTGTGGTGACTGCTTATCTCACTCATGTCTTTTAGCACATAAAAAAGCATGAAAATCTATTGGTTTTAATCGATTTAACTTACAAAGCATATGAAAAATGGCTACAGATAAAGGTGATGTATTCAAATGTAGTTTTCAGTGACAAAAACCCAAACGTATTCAGAGAAAAGCACTAATTTCTCACATTTGCTGATGACGTTTTGGCCTAAAGAAGTACTTAATTTCATAGACATATATAAGTAGACGCTGCGTTGACTGCTGCTGCCAATTGCAGCAATGTACCTACGCGGCAGCCATCTTGGTACAGTCCCACTCGCTCCTACAGTGCATTGCGTCTATAGAGGAATGATTCTATAGACGCTATAGACTCTATAGATGAGTTTGCATTATAAAAGTGATCATAAATCGATCAATTGTCAACATATATTCACGCGGGTTGTTTGTTACAAATGTCAGACATGGAGGACAGACAGGCAGACATCAATAGAACAAAAGGACATCCAAGCATCCTGTCAGAGCTACGTGTGTGACGTTTTTAACTAATCAAACCGTTCAAAATTCTGTGAATAATTCTACTTTCAGATTGTGGAGTACTTCTTACCTCCATAGATGTCCATGCACTCCCTCCTCTGCTAGCCCTGTACCAAGATGCCGCTGCTTTAGGCACGTCCCTCCACCGTCAATGCGGCGTCTACGTATATATGTCTATGCTTAATTTGATCTGTTGGATGACTAACTGATTAATCTACCAATCTCTCCAGCTCTAAACAAAGTCACCAATACAAATGAGGAAGAAGGGAAAGAGAAGCCTTCACTGTAAACTGACCATCTATGATTGTATTCCTATTTTTGAGGATGTCGTATAAATTTGACATCTATTCATGTAATATCCCTGGTTGCACATCAGTCTTAAGGACAGTTTTATGCTGTATTAAACAGTATTGTATATGAATGCTGCATTAATGTGATGATGTACCCTTATTTATGAGGTATTTAATTATCTGGATTAGTCAAAACAGACATGCCTGTCTAGTTATTTTATCCATCAACAGTCTCTCAATTAATTTTCTAGAAACTGTATCCTGATACTTAATAATGCAGCAATATAAAATGACACTGTTGTTGAGGCTTTTATTAATCTTGCTGAGGCCAAGTATTAAATAGGGTGCTAAATCTAGCTTAACTTAAAGGGTTAATTTGTCAAAAATTATGTAGGTATCATTTACCTTTAGCGGTATCTAACCACTGATGGCTCTATGTGCTGAGAGTGTTGTGAGAAGTGAGGTGATAGGAGCTTGTCAGTGCTCACAACGTTAAAATATTAAAACAGAAACAGCTTTTCTAAAAACAATGCCCCCATTATTTCATGTAACACACTGTGAGGTGTTTTTATGGTGACTATTTCTTTGGTAGAAAGTAATTTTAATGAAAACTGAACATGGCAAGGTCTGTGGATGTTCCAGGGTAACCGGGGCATTGTGTTTGAAAGTCAAGTGGCCGCTGAGTTTGGTTTTTAATTTAACTTTTCAATGCTGTGGATGAAAATTCTGCTCTACTGGAATGGAGGAAGACATCCCGGTTATACATGTTTTACTGTGATTTAGGTGGCTTGACCTTTTGAGGAAACGATAAAGACAATCCAGGTGTGAGAAAAAGGTTTACATTCATTCACACAGGCTGAATTTACAGACGACAAAACTACAATGTGTCATATTGTGTTTTGGCTTATCGGGGTTTCCCACGCAGAGCGCTGGAAGGCTTTTCCCTGCACCTCGGCCCTCGCTGACCTCCACACATATGAGCCGGAGAAGTAACACAGCAGGGGGAGGTGAGGAAGATAATGAGAGAGAAAGAAGAAGCCCACCCATCAGACCTGGTGCTGCTGGGAGGCTGGAACACCACGACCTTGAGTAGCCACAACTGTGATTGCGTTCGCCGTATTTATATATGTTTTATGTATGTAAACACATCTGTGCGTGTCCGCTTTTGTGCGTCGAAAAATGGCTCGCTTTGCTTTATTCGCCCACGAGGGGGAAAAAGGAAACGTCATCGCTCGCCACAAGCTAACACACTGCGCCAAATCATCCCCATATCCCATAGTATAAATATTTCTCCGTTCTGCAGTATACATGCCGAGGAACGTGCCGCAACTATTACAACAAGACTTTTCCAGTCTAGAAATGTGGGGGAGAGAAGGAGGAACAAGGAGAGAGAGAGAGAGAGAGGGGAGAGGCAGGCATGAGAGAAAATAAGCAGAGGGAAATATTTGGCTTGGAGCAGCCAGAGCCTCATCAAGGTTAATTGGTCTGTTGAGAGGACACACTCATCTGGCTCATCAATCACCTGGTCCATTGTTTCCTAAAGTCTGTCTCTGTGCGCAGGGCGTCAGCACCGAAGCCCCTGTAATGACCGCTCCTGTCAAAGAGACAATACCTCATCTTGTTTCAGTGTATAAATCGAGCCGGTGTCACTACGCCCGACATCAGCCCTGATTAAAATGGAGTTAAATCTAAAACCAGAACTCTGTCAAACAAGTTCTGGGACTTTAAGACATAAAAGGATTAGACAAACACACACTGTCAAGTCTACTTGACCTTCTCGATGTACTTGAGGGTTTTGGAAGAGATGCCAAGTTTCGGGATCAGTGCAAAGGTAAAATTCAGTTCAGGAGACGATAGACACCGCAGTATCTCCAGAAGGACATGGGCATTTATGATCGGAAGTAGGCCATTATTTTCTGATGATTATTTTCCAATTAATTGTTTGGAAGGACTAAACCGAAAATTTCCATCCTAAGTAATGTTTTCAAGGTTCCTTCAGACTCTAGGTTGTCTGTGTTTGCACCGCTATCTAAAGACCCTGAAAGCCCACGCAAATTAGTCCACTGATTTACATGCTTTACATGTTTACATGTTTTTACGTGCAGCTGTACTATACTTCCTCATCAGTCCATTTGTGGTATGCTTTCCTCTGTAACTCCATGTTAATGTGTCAAAGCCCGACAAACAAACTGTATATGCAGCTGTAGATTTTTACAAAAGTGCTCAACCAATCCAAAAGTTCCTGTACTCATATTAGAAGTACTAGGGTAAAATAATTACCCGTGGTGGAAACACACTGAGTTCCTATAGGGAAAGTTCTTCTGGTAGAAAAGACCCCCATAGAAAACCTGCATCAACTTTGAGAAGCCAAAACCAGTACAATTTTCTAAAAAACTAGCTAACCTTACAACTTTCAGCTCTTTGCAATCTAGGGTTGTGTCCTACATGTGGTCATAAGCTGATTGTAAGGCATTTTTGTAATAGAAGATAATCAAGACAAAACCCTACTGCACAAAAGTCTTTACTGGGTGGGTGGCTGTGGCTCAGGTGGTAGAGCGGGCTGTCCACTGATTGCAAGGTTGGCAGTTCGATCCCCGGCCCCTCCACATGCCGAAGTGTCCTTGGGCAAGACACTGAACCCCAAGTTGCTCTCAATGGCAGGCAGGAGCCTTGCATGGCAGCTCTGTCGCCATTGATCGGTGAATGTAAAGCACATTGAGTACCACTAAGGCGCTATATATAAGTGGAGACCATTTACTATTTTACTGAACACTGCTCTATTTTTCTTATAAAATAACATGTACTTTTACTCGTCCAGGTCTCTGTAAAGTATTAAAATAAGCATCCTAGCACCGACCTTAGACGGCCACGTAACTAGTTCAAGTCAGGCCTTGATTAAACTCCCTTGTGGACGCGCACACAAACAGCTGCAGTTATTATTATATTACTTTCTAGTCCCTTTGGGGTCCATTTAGAGAACATTGTTCCATACATGCAAAATACATCACCGTTTACCTATTCTGCACATGAATACTAATGCCCTTGTACTGTAGTGGCTGCCTGGACCGTCTGCACCAGTTTTGAGTTGCATGTGGACATCCAAAGATAGGTCCATGTAGACTATTCATGGAAAATATAACACTGACTAACAATGACATCTTAATTCAAATTTAACGATCTGAAATTCATTCTTCTGTTGAACAAATAAAAACCACAAAGTCTTTTTCAACGTCTCAGTACAGGAAGTGATGTCAGGGTCTGGTAAAGGTGAACTTAAGTGCAGCTTAATCAGGAAACCATAACGTGGCTCCAAAATTACATTTAAGAGGTTACGTCTTTGCTTTTTTCAGCGCCAGACCAGCTTCAACATTTCAATAATAAGAAGTAATAAATATAAAGTTCAAGCTCCAGTGACATTTGTACATGTTTTTAATGACTTTTGGTAGCTCTTATTGGTCCCAATTTTCATAATTTTACATTAATTTTACCTTAAACTTTGACTATTTCATACTATTTATTCTCTTTTGCTGCCTGACTGTTACATTTTCAGCACTCTAGACAACTCGGGTTGTTTTAAATGTGCTAAATAAATGCACTAGATTTAATCTGATCTCTTGCCCTTCATGTCCTGTCACGGCTCTACTGCGGATTCTCAAAGAAAAAATACAGAAAAAATACTACAGTTGAAACTACTAGTCAAAGAATCGATTGACAGAACAGCAATCGGCAAATCGTTCAAATAGTGATTGATCGTGCTGATGAAAATGGTTTTTAAAAAATCACTATACATTCTGTAAATTCAGTGACACCAGTATATGACAGTATATGTTTGCTATAGAGCTGAACATCTGTTGGGGTTTTATGTGTTTTTCTTAGTCAGACAAAACAAGACATTTGAAGGTTTCGCGCTGAGCTTTGAGAGGTTATGATTCACATTTTTGCACAATAGTTTTTTGATAATGCACCTACTAAACCATAAATTAAAAAGTAACCGGCACCATTAAGCAAAAACGAATACAGGTCTAAATTGCAGCACTGAAAAAATCAAGCTCAGAGGGTAGACATGAGATGAAAGATCAGGCTTTGTTTTCAAGGGTCACAAGCCTACAAAGGTTGGGAAACACTGCCAGGAATTACATGTTTATTTACACACTTGAGTCAAAGTCAAATGTGCTAAAAGTTCCAACAGGAAAAGGCATTTTTTTCACCTTGAACACTCAAATTCAAGACCAAAACAAACCGCTACTGTACTCCATGTGCTGTTATTAATGTGCTGTTTGAAGCTTATGGTAATAGTTGCCTAACCTCTAACCATGAGCAACACTTGACTTGACATTTCATGCTAGCTTCACATGAATGGGCTGATTGTTCTGCGTGATTTCCAGGATTGGCAGTCTGCCTCGGCTCCATCTACGATATTACGTCCGTTTGTCTCGTGACCTTACAGGTTCAAATCCTTCCACCAACCAACAACACGCCGCCTGGAAGGCTACTCTGACTGTGTTGTTTTGAGTGGACTCGTCATTTCCCCCCTTCTGTCTGTGACTCCCAGGGAAGCATGCTCAGTGTGCTGCTCTGCTAGCCAAAGGGGGAGCTGGCTGCTTTTTTACTGCTGCTGCTGCTGCTGCTGCTGAGCCTCTATTTCTACAATTATCCTTTTTTTCTTTCTTTCTTGTGCTAGAAATCCTCTGCTCCCCATCCTTCTCCCCCGCTCAGCCCCCCCATCCATCCATGCTTGCTCCACTTCTTGTTCTCTCTCAAGCCATCTCCTAACAGGCTGGGATCCAGGGGGCTGGAAATAACCTTCACATGGCCAGCTTTACCCAGCTATCTCTCACACACAGACCGCTGCGCCGACTCATGCACACACACAGACGCACACACAGATGCATGCCAGAGCCCAGCTCGCTTCACGGGAATGACGGACAGCGCCACTCACCACTCCATGGACCAGGAACTCAAACAGTTTGCTCTTGGTGGCTTTCCTGGCTCCCCCCGCCGTCTCCTCCGTAGCCATTTGCTCAGTCCCCTCCGTTCACCCTGCTATGTCTCCCCTCTCCTTCTTTTGTCTTTCCCTCTCCCTTCACCCAGCCTCCTGTTCCCCTCCCCTGCTCCACTTTCCTTCTCTTTGTGCTCTCCTTTTCAGCACTGCCTGTCCCTGACTCTCCTTCTCTCTCTCTCTCTCTTCCCTCCCTCTCCCTCTATTTTGAATGTGCAGCAGCCCTGCCGAGTCTCTCACTGTGTCTAGCTCACTTTTTAGTTGAGCTGCCTTTCAGGAGCCGGGCACGTCGCTTGGAGGTGGTGGTGGTGGTGGTGGTGGGGGGAGAGGAGCCGTGCGGGGGTCTGGCAAGGGGGTTTCAGCCAGCCCACCCTGCCGCTCCCCCGCACAGCTGTTGCATTCCATTGGTAGATAAGGGCATGCGGCGCGGCGAGGCTGCTGTTTGGTCTAAACGGGGGCTGGGGAGGTTAGAATCGGTTAGCCATTCCCTCCGCTGCAGCTTCCCCCCCGGTGACCAACCCAGAGGCCACGGTCAGCACACACAGAGCTCCGAGTCTGGGGCTCATTCTCAAAAAAGGACTCTTAAAGGGGCCACGCCGCATATCATTAACGCACACCAACTGCCATATATGATGGAGCTATGACGCGGTGGTGGTGATGATGATGTCGAGCGGGGAGGGTGATGCTATTTTCTCAATCGAGAGCCAAAACCACTTGAGCACAAGAGGCAGGCTAATGTGCTCTAAAGCCACTTCACAAAAGGAAAAAAGGGCCACGTCAAGAGCACCTTCAGTTCCTGTGTTTCCAGAGTGCATTCATAGGTTAGAAGTATTTCCTCCACTTGCCTCATTAGCTTTTACCTTTCACCCAGTAGCTGGCCCAGAGGCTACACTCAGGCTGTGGCTACACTGTAATGGCAAACAAACCGACTGGCCTGCACGGCAAGGTGACTGAGCCGCTTGACACATGTAATTAGGGTCTGTTGTGATTTCTTGCAGGCTGCTTTCTAAAGCTTTTCCCTGCACAAACCTAAAACACACACCACGTCTTCAAGGACAGAGGGAGGAAAGAAAAGACTCGCTGAGGAACAGCAGCACTGACTGTTTCTGTGTGCTGTAAAATGATTTCTACAACACTCCAGTTACACACAAGCTTCGCCCGTCGCCACACAGGTCATTACTCTGAGTCAAGCCACGCCGAAGATTACGACTCTTTCAAGTCTGCCCCTCGTTCTCTCCCTCTCTTCTCCCAGCCGACAGATCAGAGGAGTGAAATATTCATGAGGTTATTTGAATGACAAAGGAGGTGAAGTGGGGCACGTTCAAAGGGGGCTTGGCTTTGTGACACATGGTGGCAAATTGTCACTGTTATTGTTTCCTCTTCCTCTGTTCTGCTGGTGTGAAAACGGCATGAAGAGTGTCGAACCAGGTGTCAGAGTAGAAGGAAAATGATGCACTAAGAGTTTAAACAGTTAATTAGCACAACATCTGTCCTTTAATCATCAGCATATTCTATCAAGCTTTAAAAAATGATGTGCTAAGAATATACGTAAGGAAAGAGTGTTGATTAATTCTGAGCGACAGCACTGAGAGGAAAACTCTGCAGTTATTGTGTGGACAGCTGGTAAGTGGGTCTGTGACCTCTAGTTCAGAGGTCATGACCTTCTGGAGGATGCACCAGACTTTTAAAAGCACCCACGCCCGCTCAATGCTACTCCATCACCTACTGCACCTGATGTAAAGACGACAATACTGACATAGAAGTTAATAAAGGTGCAGCAGTACACACATCAAAGCGCTTGTCCCTCATACTTCCTTCACATCTCAGATTACTGGAATCAACTTATTGATGGGTAAAGCTGGCCCTCCCATTCGTTGCTGACAGCTTGCTGCTTGGTGGTGCCACCTGCTGTTCAGACGAGTGTACTGCTGCTGCCTTTAATTCAGTCTGAGAGCCTTCAAGAAGCCCAAACCTTTATACTCTCGCCTCAATCCATCTGTGTTCTCCCTGCAGTCGAGAGCTGCAACACAACCAGTCTTGCTTGAAGTTAGATTAACCTTGTATTACGTAACACATGGCACGGGCTTTAAATATATTTATCATACAGGCACACAAGGTGTGCGTCTCAATTCCCTGCAAGGTCAAAAGCTCAACCCGCCGAGTTTATCCACGCAGATCCACGGATTGTGCCAATCTCCTGTTCCTACAGCAACGACACGTGGGCGTTCAACGATAACAAAGAGATCAAGCAGCTCGGGCGATGCAAAAGGGAGCCTTGAGCGCAGGAGTACCCCCTGCCGGAGCCCCACCATCTCCCTCACCAAAGCCAGTCCGTCTCACCAAATGGTAATGTCCCAGTGTGTAGCAGACAGGGGGGTAGAGGGGGGCTAACAGGGGGTAAAGGAGCTGCAGTAGTATTCTTAATCACCAACAGGGGGAGCAAACAAACAGGCATGGAGGCACTGACTGTTGGGGTCCATGTTTGGAAGCTGAGGACAAACGAATGGGAATTAAGGCTCATGAGGTGCAGCAAAATAATGTTAAAAGATTTAACAGCTGAGTCATTTTTCTTGGAGCCAAGTTCCAAACACTGATTTGTTCCCCTAAACGTCTTTTCAGGGATTTTAAAATTCTTCACTTCCTTATTCAGCCACATGAGGAGGACAAAGAGCTCATCCTGCATATAGTTTGCAAACTGTCTGGTCTGGTGTCTACTATGCAAAACCAGCTGCACCATCATTTTATATTAAGTTCTGAACAAAGGACGCCTGGAAGACACCCCTAGACAAACCCAATACTGTGTGAAATACTGGAGTAGCTCTTCAATACGGTACAAAACCTACAAACTGGCACAATCTGAGACACGATTATAGCTTAATCTACCTATTATCCTCCTGAAAATAGTGGGAAAATGAACAACACCATACTAGGCGACATCTTCAACTATCTTGTTTTGATGACCAACAGACTCCAGAGATATTCAGTTGCCAGCAATATATTACAGAAAAAAGCAGATACTACACACAAATTATATGCTAGGTAATGTTTGCCACTTTCAATCAGTTATCAAAATAGAAGCAGATACTTAGCCGTTAATCAAACACCTCTTTGGTTTTAAATTCCATTCTGTTGTTGCAACTATTTCTTCATAACAGTAAAAATAAAAGGCTAAATAAGCAAATATCAAAGTAAAAGCTCCAAAAAATAACACCCCTGATATTATTTATGAGGAGTTACGCTCAAAACCTGAGATAATTGTCTTTATCAAAGAGAAAAAGGCTGGACTGATTGTTTTTGGAGATACACACTGACAGAAAGCTGCAGATCAGCACCAACACCCACTTCTGCAGTGACCATTTTACACCATTTAACTCCCTCTCGGCCTTCATCCTCCCATCCTGTTGACATCTAGAGCCACTGTCGGCAGTACATGTCCACCAATTAATGTAAGTCGCCTTGTGAGCTGTTATTTATTACCTCTGCCAAGCGGAGGTTATGTTTTTGCCGGTGTTTATGTCTG
Organism: Chromis chromis; assembly: GCA_900302755.1. Taxonomy (NCBI): domain Eukaryota; kingdom Metazoa; phylum Chordata; class Actinopteri; family Pomacentridae; genus Chromis; species Chromis chromis. The sequence goes on from OMNN01052549.1 coordinate 9,830, forward strand.
TTTCTTTGTTAGCAAGATAACTTAAAAAGTTATGAATGGATTTTAATGACATTATCAGGAAATGTTGATAATGGGACGAGGAACAGATGATTAAATTTTGGTGATGTTCTGAATTACCAAAAATGAGAAAATGCCGCTCGTGGAAATCACAATATGGGTGGTAATAAGCTGTATAACCGGCCTGAGCCTGCTCCTTTAAGCGCGGAGGCTTATGGGTAATGTAGTAGTAGTGGATGAAGAGAAGTGCGTTGTGTTTACGTCCCGCCCCGGCACTCGTGCTGTACTCTTTTACCATGTCTGTGACAAATAAACGGATCCAGTTCCGAGGTTTACTGCCTCCCATGCTGCCTGTTTTGATAGCGGCCCAGACGGCTTGTTACCAGCACAAAACGAGCTAACACAGTAAGTGTCGTTTACTGAGGTATACGCCACGGAGCTGAGAAGGTAACAGCTGCTTGGCGGAGGTCTGCGCTCTCCGAGTGCTTTTCTAGTTATAGTAGATAACTTAGCTGCAAAGTCATTAAAATATTCCGGATCTACAGAGCGCCTTTGTGATTTCACATCTGTTTGATTTGATTAAAATGAACTCAGGTCTGTTTGCACGGTTCGTTTGAGCTGCTGTGAAACCTGTCAATCAGCACCTTCAGTGGATGCACCTCCAGAGCTTCAGAGCAGAGAATGCTGCTTATTTTTTCATGATTTAGAAGCTCAAATTTTATGTAATTGCTGACGTTTTTAATCATTCATATTTGGCTGAGTGGTTCTCTGTGGAGTGACACACCCAGAGCACGTATTTATTAATGCTTTACACAGACTTTAATGTAGGTCAGCATCACTCAAAGTGGGCAAGCGAATGTGAAAACTGGTTGTCAGGGCCTTTAAAGGTTTATTCAGTAATACTAAGGAAATCCACTGTATATAAATAATCATATACAGTTCTGGTTGTGTAAATGGGAAACCAATAAAGCAGCTCGGACCAGAGTATTCCAGCTACTCCTGTGCAAATTTGTGCTTCTGCATTGGGCAGGGGGAAATGTAGGGGAGATCGAGGATAGGCAGTGCAGCCCTGTCACCAAAAAATTACTTTCCTAGACAACTAAACTGCATTCCGTCTTCATTTGCTTGTGACATATTCTACAATTTCATTAAGCAGATGCTTTTATCCAAAGCAACGTACATAGGTAGGTAGGCTGGGCAGCATCAAGGACCTTGCCTAAGGGTCCTCACTGGATACCTGCGCCCTGACCGGGATTTGAACCACCGATCTCCCATGCCAAGATCTGGGGTGTTACTCACTGAGCTATCCAGCTGCCATATTACAAATATGTCCAATCGTACCTTTTCCATTCATTTTACTGCTTTACTGTTGCTCCTTTCCAGCCAACCAATCATACATTAGATGAGGTGGGGTTCATCACCATGATAGCTCAGAAAATGGACAAGAAACTTCAAACATGTCACAAAAGGGTCATATTTTAACCCAAACCATGATAACATCCTGAACCTAACCACACAGTTTTATTGCCTAAACCTAATGAGTGAAACCCACCCTCCCCACCATCTGATGCAGACTTTATGGCTCCTTCAAACAAGAAACCTTTGATTTACGTCACAGTCTTGCCTCGAAGAGACGAAATATGTAAATGAGAATGCAGTTTAGTTGTATAGGAACATAATATCAACAGTATTTCTCCAGAATCACAGACTCCACCTTTGAGCTCTCAAGACAAAAAGAATGGCTGGTGTATATAATCAAAGTTGCATGAGAAGATATGCTGAACTCAATCAAAGACATTATGAAGTTTATAACTGGTAAGAAAAGCTTGATGAAGGTTTAGCTGATCATGCAAGAAAGAAAGAAAGCTTTGGCCTTGCTATCTGCAATTATTTAACAATCACAGAAAGAGAAAAGCAGAATACAAAGAGTAAAATTTGAATGTTTAATGCGCGGCTCCCAGCGGTAACGTTTACATACCAGAGACCACGAACCTGCCCTCGTCAACATTATTGTCACAGACAGATGGGGCGCACAAGGGGGAATATGGACTGTACTGAGGGCATGAAGAAAGTCTGACTGCCTCCCACCACTGGGCCCCTCTCCTCGCTTTCTTCAGTTTAAGAGCTGCAGACAAAACCCAGCTCAAGCTGCTTAAAGGCCAGAGCTCTCGGAAAGCTACTCAATAGCCATCAGCCATCATCAAAGGGACTATACAAAGCATGCGGCACCGCACCTTCACTGAGGGGGGATTAGGGAGAGAAGAAGTACATTTCAGCACTGATTTCTCACAGCTAGGCATATGTAATGAAGAGGAACCTGCAGAGAAAGAGAGAAAAGTCTCCCAGGATGGCTGAAAAATAATAATAGGGCATCTGCTTATATTCAGCGATCAAAGTGATTTGCTGTGAGGATAAAGGTGAAGAAAGGTTTGCACAAAGCAGCACTGTTCCCGTGGATATTTTAGTTGCGATGGCATGTTAAGCACCTAACCTAAGAAGCTGTAGATAAGGAGTTTAGGGTCAACCTTGGATTTCAGGGGCTGTTTGAGACAAAGCATCTTTATCCAGACAGCGTTTATGGTTCACTTCCTTGGCTGCTCTAAAAAGACGAGGCGTTGTAGAAGCAGATGGAAAAACGACGCAACAGTAATGAGCCAAGTTTCCCTGCGAGCGACAAACAACACACTGGGAGAAGCCTGAAGCTTTACCTGCTTCGGGGTATTTCCTGTTTGCTGACAGCCAATCGCATGAAAGAAACGCTGACTTCAAAACTGGAGCAGCAGCTGCGGAACTGAGAGGGGAACTATTCTACAGCTTAAACTGTAAAACTAAAAAGAAACCCCAGTTCTGGAGAGAGAGAACGACTCAGTTTGCTGTGTTAGTCAGCAATGAGGTCACCGGGATCAAGTCTGACACAAATATACAGCGAAAAACAGCCGCTCACTATGAATAAACCCAACCAGCTACTCATATAAAAATTCCACAGGATGAAAAATAAAACTGGCAGGATTCTCTGAATAATTCCTCTACAGCAAACTCTCTCCGGTTCTCCCCTCACCTCCCACCCCTCGCCCTCGTCTTTCCAACGCTGCATCCAAGCTAAGTATTAGCCCTGATCTTTCAGCACCACTCTGCCCAGGCGGGACGGGAGACGGAGCCGACAGAACGAGGGCAGGATTGGTATGTGCGGGGTTGTATCGAGACGGCACCGAGTATAGGAGATGAAAAATCAGACGTGGAGAGGAGAGGCATGCACAGCGCTGCCGTGTCTGCACATGTTAATGGTCAGGGAATGAAGGGAAGGAATTTTTATGTTGAAAAAGTCCAGGGTCATAAGTTAATCCATAAGTATGTACATAGTGTATCAACCTCAGCTTGTATTTCAAATTTATTACTACTGCATGCAAGTCAAAGAGCATATCCTAAAAATGAATACCCAATATAGCTTTAAAAACCCAAGAATATTGTTTATCAGCTCTTACTGCTGTTCTAAAGGCATTTTCAAAGCCCTCAAAGACCTTTTGTCCAAACACAGGTAGAAGAAAATGCCATATGATACTGCTCTTTTTCTAAAACACAAGCAAAACATTAACCTGGTATTGTATAAACATGTGAAATATTTGAAATGTAACATTATTAAATACTAATGTAATCTAAGAATGGGTCATTTTGTATAAATGGAGGCAAAATTGGTTTCAATCAGGGGGAGTGTGCCTATGTTCCCACCGCCCTATGGTCCCACAGCCCTATATTTCCACAACCCTATGTTCCCACATTTCTAAGATTTTCTTTTGGAAATAATCGTTTTCTTAAGATAAAAACAGGGTTTTTGTGTAAATGGGAGGCCAAACCGTGTGGAAATATCTGCATTTTGCCTTTGTGTAAACGGGGTCTTAGAAATGTAAGACATGTGGGAACATAGGGCTGACCCCCAATCGGGAACCATCTTTGTTTGGATTGTGGGGAAAAACATGGCTTAAAAGTAGGGCTGCACCTAACGATTATTTTTTTCGATTAGTCGATTCATCTAACGATTAATTTATCAATTATTCTAACGATTATTTTTTAATTACTCGATTAATGACAATGAATTTACCCAAAATAAAAAGCAAAAGCATGTCTTCTTAATATTTCAAGAATTTATTCAAACACGTCTCTTGAAAAACAAAACCTTTTTTACAAGAACAACAAAAAGTAAC
>OMNN01052550.1:0-26085 GCA_900302755.1 Chromis chromis
CCCCCCCACCCAGGGGAGCTCCTCTTAGCTTGTGAGACTGCAGGGGTTAACAAGTTTCTGCCTGGCACCTCGTCCACTCCACTTCACACCTTAAAATCTTGAGAGAGGTGAGTTTCTCTTTCAACCTGTGTCCTTTGTCAACCGTCCTGCATCTAGGTCACAAACAAGGGGAAGGCAGTGGGTGAGTGGTTACAAGGGGGGGGTGATGGTGGAGGAAGAGGACAGGCGGGAAGAGAGAAAGGGATGCTGGGGAGTCCCTCAGTCCCTACTTCATTAAAACCAAATAAAAACAGGGGGTCATTTATCTCTTTCCCTGCAAAGCCATAAACACAAATAGGTTCACCGTGGTCCCCCCCATCCCCCCTCTCTCAGCCTGTGGGTATATATCACTGCAGATAAAGCCGGCCTGTGATGATAGCTTGTATTCAATTGGAATGTAAGTGAAATTTTAGATTGCTGATATGACTGGAGGGGTGTGGAGCTGGTGTGTATGTATGTTTGCTATTTTGTGTGTGTGTATGTGAGGGAGATTAACCTGCACCTTCCTTTCTTATTTCCTTGTCAGGGACAACATTAAATCACTACTCCCAATCTGAATAAAGTGCACTGCTGCTTTTCATTCTGCATTCAGGTGTGTTGGGATGTATTGAGGTGTAAGCTACTCTGGGTTATAATGCTGTAGATCAAAGTACACTGGGATGTATTACAACCCAGTCACAACAGTACTGCGTGTGAAAACACTCAGAATTGGAGTTGAGTTTAGACTAGCAGTTAGTAGTGATACAGGACGAAGTGAGTGTGTGTTCATCAGAGTCTCAGCTTATTGTCCTGACCTTTGTTATGACTCTTAAACAAGTCATAATTATTTTTCTTTTTTTCTTTTTTTTTAACCAAATTTTATCTCCACCATGTAAGGGCAGTTTCTATATGAATCTCACTGGAAAAAACGTCCATAAATTCTCACCTAGAATAGAATTGTCACCAACAGGGATGGGAATCAAGAGTCAGAGTCAAAACCAGTTGTAACTAGATCCTTAATTCTCTGGTTAATTCTCAGTGAAACCTCTACTGAACCAAATACTCTAGGCCTGTACATAAACATATTACTCACAGACTGAAAGTATAATTTATGTGTCAAAGGTTCTTCATTACATGTTGTTTTATTTATTTTTTAAATTATCATTTAATTAATCAGGAGGCCTAATTGTTGATAGCACCAACATTGATGAGGCCTGTATTTTATTTATTTATTTATTTATTACAAATTTCTGCTAAATAAACACACCTAGTGGAAGAGAGGTAAAGGTGATAATCAAAAATACATCTGACAATAAAGATGCACAAATTAATATCCTTGTGTTAACAACAGATTAAGTTAATGTGCAATGTGGAAGTGCTTCTTCAGGCTGTGGTAGGCAAAGATAGTTGAGCTATGAGTCAACATTAATTTGTGGATTCAAACCCTCCTCTCACAAGTCAAAGTCCTCCATCTCTCCCATTGTCCTACAAAATCCTATTCTCACCATGGACCCCATCATTGGCTGCATTTTCTGAAGCCTGAAAAAGCACAACACACGCTGCTACAGTTGGCCTTTGACCCATGAGCTAGTAAACATGGTGGAGCATTTAGCAAGTAAACAGCCGTAGACTTTTTCAAAAATTGGACCAAGGAGAGCTAAATTTGAGTGGGTAATAGACTTACGTGAACAGGCGACTAGAACAGCAGCTCCAAATGAAAGCTAAGGTTGCTCAAGTTCACATCTGTGGTTCTAAATTGGGTTTAGGTTTTAGTTTAACGTACCACTTAGAAAACACATGCTAGCTGCTTTTGCTTTCTTTTGCTTTGCTTGTATTTATTTGCAGTGTCCAGCAGTGTGCCAGTTATTGTCCACAAACAACATGGCAGTGCTCCATCCATCCATCCATCCATCCAATTTCTTCTGTTTATCCAGGGTTGGGTTGCGGTGACATCGTCATTCCAGATGTCACTCTCCACAGCAACACTTTCCAGCTCCAGGGGGACCCCTTGCCTGGGCCAGATGAGATATATAATCCCCCTAGTGAGTTCTGGGTCTACCCCGGGGCCTCTTGCCAGCTGACTATGTCTGGAGGACCTCCAAAAGAAGGCACCCTGCAGGCATCCTCATCAGATGCCTTAACCACCTCAGCTGGTTCTTTTTACATCATAAAACATATTTCATGATTTGAAACAGTTTTCAAGGCAAAGGCAATTGATAACCTGCTGATTGTGAAATCCAATCAGAACAGTTTAAGACAATGAACATATAGTGCTGTGAAAAAGTATTTGCTATCATCAAACTAATTTTAATATAAGACAAAGATAACCCAAGAAAACACAAACTGTAGTTTTTTAAATCATGATTTCATTGATTAAAGGAAAAATACTGTCCAGGCCATCTTGCCCTATGTGAAAAAGTAATTGCCCCCTGAGCTACCAATCTACCAAATTACCAAATTCATTTGGTAGTTATGTTCAGTTTCACCATCCACACTCTCATATGATTACTGCCAGGCTTGTTGAATCTAAACATCACTAAATAGAACCTGTCTGGTATTGTGAAGTAGCTAAAGGGTCTCAAAAAGCAGCACATGATGCCACGTTCTAAAGAGATTCAAGAAAGTCATTGACATTCATCAGTCTGGAGGGTTACAAAGCCATTGCTATGGCTCTGGGACTCCAGAGAACCACAGTGAGAGACATTATCCACTAATGGAGAAATGGAACAGTGGTGAACCTTCCCAGGAGTGGCCAGCCTACCAACATTTCTCCAAGAGCGTGTCAAAATCTCACTAAAGAACCCAGACAAACTTCAAAAGAACTGCAGGCCTCAGTGGCCTCAGTTAAGGTCTGTCTACATGATTCCACAATGAGGAAGACTCTGGGAGGAAATGGATCCATGGGAAAGTTACATGGCACAAACCACTATTGACCAAAAAGAACATAAAGGTTTGTCTGGCATTTACAAAATTACAAAACAGATCTCATCTAGATGAGCCCCGAGACTTTTGGAATAACATCCTGTGGACTGATGAGTCAAAGGTGGAACTTTTTGGAAGACATGGGTCTGTTACATCTGGTGTAAAGCTAATACTGTATTCCACAAGAAGAACATCATTCGTTCATGCTCAAAAACCATCTAGTGTGACCAAATTAAAACTATTCTGCAGAGAAGAGTGGACCAGATTTCCCCCATGGCCATGTAAAAGACTGATCACTAACATTTCACTGCAGTTGTTGCTGCCAAGGAACCAACCAGTTATTAGGGTAAGGGGGCAATTACTTTTTCACAGAGGTGATATAGGTTTTAATAAATCATTAATAAATCATCATGAGAAAAATACAAAAATAGAAGATTTGTGTAAAGAAAGTGAAAGTGAAGATCTCTGGGCAAATCCTTTTTCACAGCACTGTATATCTACTTTCTTGTCAACATGCAGATGCGATGATGCCTTTGCTTCTACAAACTCTCCAGCAGATGTCTTAAGAGTTTTAGTCCTGTTAAATTCTTGTTTCATTGTTTACGAGCCAGTGGCTGCCCAGTATAACCATACTTCCCAGTCTCTTGAGTGAGTCAGGAGATGGAAGGACACCTGCAAAAAAATGAGGAAAAAGGGAGCTGTGGAATTCCCAGGTGCACACTCTGTTGTTGTTGGGAAATATCTCCATGGTCACGGTTAAAGCAGTGAGAGAGTGCATCTGTAGACTACTTTTCTGAGGGTAGGATATTGGATGTAAAATCATATTCAAGATTAACCTCATTTATAGTTACTTAAAAAGAAATAGGTTTATGCAGTTTGTTTCATAACCAGCAAAAATGATGTGGATGTCTGCTTTTAGCTAAGGAATGCAAGTCTCCAGTGTCATCAAGTTGAACTGCCATAGCATGTCTGGGAACATGATCATATTTCTTGTCCCATCTGGAAAATGATATTAACAAAAGGCACATGCTCATTCCTGGTTTAAAGACATTTACTATTATTAGTTTAGCAAATTCAGTTTATGTTGTGTTTAAAACAGTTTATTTGTTCGCATTAAATTCCTCCTTTTGGGTGGCATGGTGGAACAGTGGCTAGCACTGTCACCTCAGAGCTGTAAGGTTTTGGGTTCTCCCTGTGCCGCGTTGGTTTTCACCACATGCTCTGGCTTACGTCCACAGTCCAAAGACATGCGTGAGGTAATTGGTAATTCTAAATTAGCCGTGAATATTAATGTTCATGGTTGTCTGTCTCTGTGTTGGCTCTGTGATGGACTGGTAACCCATTTGACCCTCTACAGCAGTGGTTCTCAACTGGTGGGTCGGGACCCAAAAGTGGGTCGCAAAGCCATTTTTAGAGGGTCGCAGAAGCATGTCCCCCTCAAAAAGTAGTGGTATAAAGTCTTTTATTTTAAAGGACGTGTTTCTTGTGACACAGTTTGCTTTCAATAGCAGGATATTTAGTGGTGGTGACACCAGTAGTTGTCCACTATTAACCTCTAGATGTGGCTCTGCCAGCTTAGTGGAGACATTTATGCTAAAACATGCCAAAAATAAACCAACATGTGCTCAGAATCTGTCAAAATGGGACAAAATATGCCCAAAACTTGGCAAAAGTGTCCAAATATACCACAATGAGCAAAAAATAAGCCAAAATGTTCCCAAGCTGTATCAAAATATGTAATATAATATATGACTACACCCAAATAAACCTTAACTTATTAAAAGGAACAGCAAACTTCAAAAATTTGGGTCGCGACCGTTACTAATAGAGACATAGTGGGTCCTGAGGCTGGACCAGTTGAGAACCACTGGTATACAAGATAAAGGGGAGTATAAAGTGTATAGATAATAGATGGAGGGAAATTCCTACTTTCCCTGTGGTCATTTATGTGCTTTAATGATTGGAGACTTTTTAAATAGTCTCATATGATATATATGATATATAGCTATAGCAGGTACGAACACTGATAATCATTTTACTGTCTCTCACTCAGGTTTTTGCACAACAACAGAATTACTCAACTTGTCCCAGGAACGTTCTCTCATCTTCAGGCCATGAAGCGACTGTAAGTGGAAAAGACCCTAACGATCACTGAAACATCTGTGTGAGAATGCATGTCTGTGTTAATTTCCGTACTGTTCTGTTTACCCTATGGCACACAGTATCAAGTGAGGCCTGTTTATCAGTCACATACCATGTAACCACACCACCGTTCTCACGCTTTGGCTACAAGGCTCACAGCCTAGTCCCATCTGTAGTTTTGCTGTTTTCTCTTTGAGTCAGCTGCAGTGGAGATTAGAGGGAGCTGTGAAGGATAGGATATACTAAAAAAACAAAGAAAATTAAATTTGTACTTCATGTCTTCCTTTAAAGATGCCTATTTTTCCTGAAATATGAGATTATTAACTCTTACAACATGAGACAAAAAACCTCTAACATAGCTGTAAGCCCCGTCCTCTTGCAGCTGTGAAGAACAGGTCTCATTGGCCTTATCCCATTGTTTTCTCCTCCTTGTGTCAGACATCAATGAGCTTTTAGTGTTTGTTAAATCCTGTGTGTTTGAAAAGAGATTATAAGTACCTGCAGTAGACTTCCCTCTGATTATGGTGTAATAAAGGATATAAATATATGAACAATCACTCTGTCCTCAATTGGCAGTGTGACTAAAAACCTACTTTGTTCATAAACTTTTGTTCTAAACCAGTTTATCAGTGAGAGCTTCACAAACAGCCTTACCAAAGTAAACATTGCCAGTAAAATTGTGTAAAATGTCTGGGATAATGGAGACATTGTAGTAGAACTGAAACTGGACCAGTTACCAGAAGACAAGGCCAAGCAGACAGATAGTTTCCCACGGCAGGAAGAGAGTGTGTTCCAGTGTGGTCCTGCTGAGTCCCACTGTTTGGACTGAGCTGGGTTGAGTCTGCCAATGCTAGACCCCTTTTATTTCATAGACTGCCAGAGAGGGTTTACACAACACTGCTGCATGTAGAACTCTACAGTGACTCCTCATATGCTGTATGATTCGTTCATAGGCTACATTCCCATTTCTCACTTGCTCTTCATATATGTGTCTGCGCTTGTTGTCTGTGTATTCAGGCGACTGGATTCCAATTCATTAAACTGTGACTGTGAGCTGCTGTGGCTGGCTGACCTGCTGAAGCAGTATGCCGAGTCGGGCAATGCCCAGGCTGCTGCCACCTGCGACTACCCTAGCCGCCTGCAAGGCAGATCGGTGGCAACACTCACTGCTGAGGAGCTCAACTGTGGTAAAAAAATACCCAGCATGACATTTCTGGAATATATTGGAATGTTTATAGGCATATTCACATACAGGACTGTCATGTATTGAGATTAGTGTTGAGAATCTTAAAACATCTGTTTTTTAATATACTTGAATCAGTTTATACTTCATGTAAAATGTCATGTATAAAACTTTTCAAAATGTTTGCAGTTGTTCATTGTATTAGTATTCCTTTCCCCCACCAGGCCCAGCTGTTAACTCTAATTTTGTCTGTGGAACTTGAATGTTCTGTAACAGCATCAGCTAGGAAGGACAAAAGAAGACTTGTTTATGAAGTACTCCGACTTTGCTATTGAAAGACTCGTTATTGAAACCTAACTGTGTTTTACATTAGATCAACTCATACACACATGGTTGCATAGCAACATGTGTCTACTGTTACACACATTCACTTAATTGAAACCAAAAGTCTACAACGATATGCATAGACAAAGCCCCCTGCCTTCCTTCCTGCAAATAGCAGGTATGCTTAGTCACTGTGTCTGACGCGTACACCCCCACACACAGACATACGCACAGGTGTATCCTCTCTTTGTGTCTGAGGTTCACAGGCACCCAGCTGTTTCACTCTTCAAACACCACCAGCTATGTTTCTAGTCTGGGTGAAATGTCAGTAAGGTCTCCCTGACTTTGGCCTGTGGTCTCTCAGTCTCAGACCACCAGCAGCTGTTAAGTTCATCAATGAGAAGAAGGTGCTGATTTTGTGTGTGTAGTGCATATGTGTGTATGCATGTGTAAATGGGTGGAACAGTGTGATCAAGGGGCCCACAGCCTTTGCCATTACTGTTAAGAAAATGTATTTGGTGAATTGTTTGGTGTTGAAATTTTCTCTTGATAAATTGATGAGAGTGAAAACGTTCACCGGATGTAACATTTACTCTTTTCATCATTAAACTTATTCATAATAAGGGTACTTAGTTTATGAGAAGTAAAATACAGTGCTCAGAAGAGAGTCATTTAGTTGTAAAGTTAACAGTATAAAATCCTCTGTAGGTGTGTGGGTGTAAAAAGTTAGCTCCTCTTCTCTTGATAGGACAGAATGACACTCTGACATCTTTGGGCGATACCCTTTTCTACTCTGAAAACTTGTGGCTTTTGAAATCCATTGTGACTAGCATTTATCTAAGTTGACCACAGCTTCAGTGTATATGAACAAGGATAGTACATAGTGATTTTGAGTTGAATTTTTGGTAAGCTTTTCAAGTGTACTGATACTTTATAACACTGTAGCAAGAAAAGAAAGTGCACATTTCACTGTAAGCCTGTGTATCTGATTTTCAGTAAGGGTCTGTAACAGGGAGTTAGCTCCTATAGCAGTAAATCCAGCTGTCTTAGTTCTGTGTTTCTTCCAGGTCCCACTGAATGCTGTAGTCTGAGCCAGAGAGGCAGGCAGGCAGGCTAGCTGGCAGCTGATTGTAACTCAACCACATTTAAATCTCAGCAGCTAATTTGATGGCCCCAACTTGCCCATTCTTGCTCAATGGAACCCTCTTTACTCCATCTGTCTGCATAGCAAGGCACCAGGGGAAGAATGTCTGCTTAAAAATGTGGTGGAAGCCATTCCACACCTCCCTCCCTCTCTTCTTATTCTCCCCCTCTCCCTGTAAGCAGGGTAGAACAATGCACAGTGGGTTGAACAGCTGTCAAAACAGCCACCCTCCTTGAGATGAAGTGCCATCTCCCTGCACAAGTGGTATCCGATGAGCCAGGCTTGCCTTCTCATTGGACTTTGACGGAGGATGGTTACTATAAACAGATTTTCAACCCACTGCAGTTATCAGCCCCAGTGTTAATGAAAAGTATATCAGTGGCAAGAGGAGATATGGGCTGATGGTCTGAATTCAGAAGCTTCTTATGAGTTTGGATTTGGTTTACCTTCGGACATACACAGATTTATGCCCAAGAAATTGATTGTTCTCTGTGTTAAAAGAGAGGAGAGAATTGTTTGAAGAGGTGCTTTGGAAATGTGTCTACCATATGTACACTTAAGTGTTTTGGTTAGGGGCCACAAAGAGTGTGTGCACTACATATTGGCAGATGAATGTGGACGGTTGTCTTTCTATTGGGGTACAGGTTAACTGAATATTATGCTTTCGAAGACAGCATGTAACATCAACAGCAACATGTTCTTTGCCCCTGCGTGTCTTAAAATACACATACTTGTTAAACATCTAGCCACAGTCTAGGTGAGGATCAGCATGATCAGTGATCTTTGGACACAGTGGCTCAAGCAATACTGCCAGAGAGGATAGCCTACTATTTGTCTTAACTGTCTCTAAATATCTGCCCAGATAATATGACTGGCTCGGCCTCCTCACCCTGCCAGCATGCTCGGAAGTACTAGACAGGTTCACTGGAAACTTGAGACAACAGACAGACTGACTGATGTAGCATACAGATACATGCATACAAAGAAACATGCACACCCATGCATCTGCATGATTATCTTCCATTCCTCTTCTGATCTTCTCTTCCAGAGGTACCTAGGATCACCTCAGAGCCCCAGGATGTCGATGTTACATCAGGAAACACTGTCTACTTTACCTGTAGAGCCGAAGGCAACCCTAAACCGCAGATTATCTGGCTCAGGAACAAGTAAGTCACAGTAACTGAAGATCACAATTCACTGACTGAGTTTTAAGCTTATTCTAGTTCAAAGTTTGATTTAGTACAAATATTTAGGACTCATAAAATATTGACTATTTAAATATAAAGGTGGCTGGGTTCTACAACTGCCTTTCCCCTTTTAAATATGTTGAGATTATGCAAATCATGATGCAATTACCACTGCAAATGTTAGAGTTATGTTAAAGTACAATATGTAAGTAGATTGTACACATTTATTGATTCATTCATTCATCATTTGTGGTATGGATCTGTTGTCCCTCCTTGTAGCAATGCTCTAAATATGCGTGATGACAGTCGTCTGAACCTGCTGGAAGATGGGACACTGATGATCCAAGACACCAGGGAGACAGACCAGGGAGTCTACCAATGCATGGCCAAAAACGTAGCTGGGGAGGTCAAGACTTCACAGGTCACACTGCGATATTTTGGAGCTCCATGTAAGTGGTTGCTTTTTTTCCTCAATCTTTGTTCATTACCGGCAACCTACTAACTGCTACAGCTGCGATTTACATTGTTACATTTAGAAATCTCAGAAATAGTGATGTCCAGGCAATTACTATAGAGGGAAGCTACAGCCAGACAAGACATGATAAGCTATTGACTGCTAATGATTATTACTAGCTGGAAGTGAACCAGCCACACCACTTTAATCTACTGGATGTGTTTCTCTGCTTGGAGAAGATTGTGATGTTTTTAGTTTAACAGGCATAAAGAAGAGTTGGATGTAGGCTTTGTGAATAAGTGAGTTATCCTATTTTAAATTTGTGTCATTGTGTCTGATACTGTGCAATTTGGAAAGCAGGGCTTTACCATTACTATGAGGTAATGCAGGAAGAGTAGAGCAAGGTGTCTGCACTGTGAGTAGCACTGAGACTACCTTTGGAGTTCAGCAGGTCAAATAACTGGGATGTCCCACTGAGCTGTGAGCAAAGCCTGCTGACTTTGATGTGAAATGTTCTTTCCTCAGACATAGACACCGACACACGCAGGTACATTCTGTCCTCTGTCTCTGTTGCTCTTTCTGTCTGTCTTCTGCCTGACATACATGAACACTTAAATAGTGCTCAGTCATCATCAGTCACAGTGCTAATAGCTGTCGCTGTGGTAGATTAGCATGGCTGTCTCTGGATGACCCAGGGGTCATCAACAGTTTCTGAGAGCAGATGTTGTGCATTTCCTGTTTCTGTGTGATTGTAAACCTCAGGTCCCTCACTGTGTACATATTTCCTCTGACTCCACTGTAATCACTGACCAAATAAGGAAAAGAGTCAACCACATTTTACCACAAACAAAGAAAAATGGTTTAGCTGTAATTAAGGGGGCGTTATTGATGGAAATATACAAAGGTGATATTTGCCCTTAAACCAACCTTTCAACGTGCCGTCTTCTAGCTTTCTTTTAAGAATTTTGCCAAAATGTATTTATTTATTTTTATGTGATGAAGAATATTATCACCTATCGCCTAATTAATCTAACCACATTCCCACATCCTCCTCTCTCACACTGCTGCTCCAGCACGCCCAAGTTTTGTGATCCAACCCCAGAACACTGAGGTCCTGGTAGGAGAGAGTGTGACCCTGGAGTGCAGCGCCACAGGCCAGCCACAGCCTCGAGTCTCTTGGACAAAGGGTGACCGGACACCCCTTCCCAACGACGTTCGCATCAACATCACCCCCTCCGGAGGGCTTTACATCCAAAACGTGGTCCAGGCTGACGGAGGACAGTATACGTGTTTCGCCTCCAATAATGTTGATACCATACATGCTACAGCTTTTATCATTGTGCAAGGTAAATCAACTTTTAGATTTTAGTGAATGTACTTAAGCATTGAAAAAGTTAGCATTAAAAAGTTTTGGCGTTCCTTGAATGTGCTATGACTTAAACAAATAGGTCATAAAAGCTTTCTGCATTTCAATCTCACATCTGGTGTTTCTACAGCATGATCTCTTCACTGTTTTTCCGGTGTTTTAGTAAACCAGTCAGCAGTCGTTTCACAATTAGGCAACCAATGTAATGATTTTTACTGCTATTATCTTAGTTCTCCTTGGTAATTCAAGACCTGTAATCCCACAGGAACTTAGCCAGTGCAAACTAAAATCAGTGCGCATCAGCTGAGAAATCACCTTGATCTGTCAAAAAGAAGCTTTTTAAACCATTGAGTGTATCGTCTGTGTACTTTCATTACATTAAGTACATTAAAAGAGTAAGAAATACCAAAGTAATGCCCACCAAATATTTTTGTGCATCGTTCCTCTTCTTTTCCTTTCAAATGCCATTTCTTACAACATGCACTCAATTTGAAGCCAAATAATAATAATTATGATCATAATCATTTGCTTCTTTTTGAGCTTCTTGTGCCACTAGATAATATAAATATACATATCAAAACTGAATTCAAGTGCAGACTAACCTGCTGTCAGTCACTGCAATGATATCATTGTTACTCCTCTTGTTTCGTTTATAAAACATCTGTGTGAACACAAACCGGACAGGAACAAAGTGCAATGTATCATGTCTTTCTCTTGGTCAAATTTTGACAAAATTCATTTTTGCATTGCTCACATTACCAGTTGTAATGTGTCCTCAGCCTGACACAGTAAAGGCTGCTATGCAGCAAGATTGTATACAAAACTGAACCGCTTTATTTACCTCTGCCTGCAGCAACCCCCCAGTTCACTGTCACGCCACAGGACCAGTCAGTCCTGGAGGGTCATACGGTGGATTTCCCCTGTGAGGCGAGTGGTTACCCACAGCCAGTGATTGCCTGGACTCGAGGGGGCAGTCCATTACCTTTGGACCGTCGTCACGTGGTCCTGTCCTCTGGTACGCTCCGCATCACTCGGGTGGCCGCACATGACGAGGGCCAGTACGAATGCCAGGCAGTCAGCCCTGTTGGGACTGTGCGCACCGCTGTGCAGCTCAGCATCCAGCAGAGAGGTGAGGATGTACAGATGTTGGATAAATCTCCAGTGCAGATGAAACTAGATAACTGAACATGATGATAATGTTCACTGTAAACCAGTACATAGTTTTCTCAACACACACATAAAAGTTTTAAAAATGGATTTACATGGAGGTTGACTGTTAGCTAAATAAGCTGCTGTAAGGCCCTCTAAATACTGCGTGTTTGTGTGGGTGGAAGGGAGTGGTAAATGTTAGGAGGGTGGGAGTGATGCAGTACCTTTCATTCACAGCTAATTTGTTGTTTGCACATGCAAGTATACTATTAAAGTAGTACACTGAAAGACATACAGTGTAGACCTGTCTGAGTTTGCATGGGGGAACTGTGTGTGTGTGTGTGTGTGCGCGCGCGTGCGTGTGTGTGAGAAATTACAGGCTTGGCGTAGCACAGGAAAGCATGGCAGTCTGTAATCCTGAAATGACACCATGTTTTTCCATGTAGTAATGGCTGTTAACATGGCTCAAAGTACATGTTGCATAATGGTTCCACACTGTTAAAGTACTGTGTAAGCCCACAACCATGGTGGTAGTGTATTACGTCTCTAAAGCTAAGACCGCTGTGCAGTGGAATAGACAAAGCAAGGAGAAAGTGAAATGAGAATTAAGAGGAAGTGATTTTGAGGTGTCTTGTGCTGATGTTTAGCATGCCTCCAGTCCACAGAATCTGTTTTAATTCATGTTTCTTTAAAACCCCCTCCTGGAAACCCAGTGCGCACTGCTTGTGAGCTTGCCCAACAAAACTGAGGCAATGTTAGATACATAACGTAACCCCAAATCTATGGATATGTTCCAGTACTAGCATACCATACGGGATGCCAGGGAAAGATTTAGCATGTCCTAATACAGAGTATGTCAAATGCTGTATGCACAAAATACAAGGATGTCCTACTGCAGTTGCATTTTGCAAAATGCAGCCATCATGCTTTTCTGGCCATTCTGATCCACAATTCCCTGCACAGTGGAAGATTCATCACATACATATCACATCTCACAGATGACGACTTATTTCACACTACAGACTGACAAATATAGAAACAAGACATTCAAAGCTTCAGTTGCAATACTAGAACGAGGTAGTACGCATACTGCATGCAACAGTTCATATTTTGTAAGGACAGCAGCATGTACTGATTACATTTATGTACTGAGAGGAAAAATGCATGAATATACGTAGAGATGCTTGGAGAAGATGCAGGTCCTATAAGGAAATAATGGAAGACTGTGAGGCAGCTGCTCATTCTTTGTTTGAGAGCTTAACAAATTAGCCCCTGGCAGGCATTATGCAAATACCTGGTGACCAAAGTAGGTAACAGAAGAAAAGCAAAGCATTTCAGGCAGGTAAGGAGCAGTGTTTTCTGTCAGAGAGAATATGTCCCTTTTGCAAGGACTTTTGGAACATTGCAGACAGAAAGCTATACAACACTAAAGGAAAGGGAAAAACCCAAAAAGCAAAATATGACTCTTTCAGGGCAGCTAATTAGAGTCAGACCACTATGAAAATATCTGCCACTCTGCTTTGTGTTCTAAAACTTGTGGGATTTTCCCACCGTCCACTGCTAGCTGATACATGGGAACCATGGAGGAGGGGGCCTGCGGAAGGGTTGCATCATGAATCTTAGACAGTATAGCATAACACAATGACTAACTCTAACAATGCTCAACACTCTGCGTGGGCTTGCATGCTTGTGATGTAGTTAAGATGCAGCTAATGATTGTTTCAGCCTCTAAAAAACTGGAAATATATTGTTTTCATTTAATATAATCAAAAAAGACGGTATGTATATGTGTGTGTAGTATGCCATCATCTCCATTTGAGCTTCACAGTGATATTAAGGTGATTAATGTTTTATAGGTCTAATAGAAGAAAGAAAAATAGCAACCATAGTGTAACACAAACACTCTGAGTGTGTATATGTTCTGTGAGCATATGCAGGATGGTAAAATGTGAAGAGGCGTGTCAGAGGTTAATGTCTGCTGTGACTCATGAGCACTGGTGCATAATCATTAATGTGTTTGTGTGTGTGTGTTTGTGTGTGTGTATGTTTTAACTCATTCAGTAACGCCTGTTTTCACAAATGCTCCAAGGGACCTGACGGTGGAGTCTGGCCAGGATGTACAGATTCCCTGCAGCGCTCAGGGCCAGCCGCAACCTGTCCTTACCTGGAACAAGGTTAGATGCTAAAGCTGATGTTGATTGAGTAGGTGTCCGTCACCTCGTCACGATGGAGGTCATGGAGTTAGACAAGGGTTGAAGTGGCTGAAGAAGAGCAGCGAAGAAGAAAGGGACTAGGGCCAGGAAATGTACTTGGATACTTTAAAATGTATATACATTAATACAAATAGTGACAATGAAGTAACTGAAGCATTTTGTGTTTAGTCTTATTCAAGTTGGTCTGACATAGCAGACGCCATCTGTGAGGCTCCTAATCACAGTTTGGTGATTAAGGGCCAAGACTTGTACCCTCTGTCTCACCCCCCACCTTATGTCTCTCAGGATGGTGTACAGGTGACAGAGAGTGGCAAGTTCCATATCAGCTCAGAGGGTTACCTAGAAGTGAAGGACGTAGGCACTGCCGATGCTGGCCGATATGAGTGCGTCGCCCGTAATCCCATAGGTTACCAGGTTGCTAGCATGGTGCTCACCGTTACAGGTAAGAAACACTTGCTTTCAGCAGCTTTAAACAAGTATTCATGATGTAATGCATCTAGCACTATCACACTGTTGCATGTGGAAAACATTAGTCGACTACAAAACAAATATTTAGCATGGAATCAGTGTACTAAATACAAGGGACACTCCGGGCCTACTTGCAGATCTGATGTGGTGGATCCATGTCCCAGCCATTACTTTGACTTCTCTGATTAAATATGGATCAGTCACAAAGAAGAAAAAGTGAAAGTGAACCAGAAGCTTTAGAAGCTTGTTAATTGAGAGACAGGTGATGCGTATAATGCAAAAAGAGCTTCATCTCCTCAGCATCAGAAATGAGATGTAATATTTTGTGAACTCAGCGCATATTACTGTCACATTAGTCCACAGTCCACAGCGTGAGAAGCTCTCTATTGATGTTCTCTGTCCAAGTCAGTCTGTAATTTAGTCACACTCTGCTGCAAAGCTATCAGATTCCTGTCAGCTCTTCCCTGTGTGTGTTGGTGTTTCCTGCTGAGATTTCTGAGGTCAGACCGCAGCACTCTGCTGGTGAACCATAAACTGTATCAATGTGCTCAGTTGTTGTTGGACTCTCTTAGTCCTCACGCCACAATCTCACTGTTTTCAGTGGCACACTAAGATGAAGGAGTGTGCCAGAAATGTGTTCACTCCAACTACAGAAGGGAAGCTGAAACACTGAAGTCACTTATAAGATGCAGACAAAAATATGGAACACTAGTTCACCCAAGTTCTATTTACAAACCATTGTTTTTACCCATTAGTTGATGCCTGAAACATTTAAATGTGTATTTAACCCCAAGCGGTTTCTGGGTGTTTTTTGCTCCTGTCACATTTTTCTCGCTGTCGTGTACCGTAATTTCCGGACTATAAGCCGCTACTTTTTTCACATGCTTTGAACCCTGCGGCTTAAACAATGATGCAGCTAATTTATGGCTTTTTATGGACGCACTCACACTAAATTCTTCAGATCAGTCGTTTTGCGCTTCATGCACCTCATCATGGAAAACACACACAGAAATGCACATGATGCAGCTTTCAAGTTAACAGCGATCGACCTGGCTGTCGAAGAAGGAAATAGAGCGGGGGTTATAATCAGGGTCGTCTATTGGGGCCAATACGGTAGATCATACACCTAGTCTGTGCTCACTACCTGCGACTGCGACGGCAGGCTGCTGTGGTCAACCGCGCCTGCGTTTGGGGTAAAAAGGGAAAAAAGACGTTCCAGCCTGCCCCTGGCATCAATGAATCGATGGTGAGACGTTGGAGACGGCAGCATGTTTTTTTGGTTTTTTTTACCAGCCGTGTCACAGGCACTGTTTGGAAAAAAACATTTATTTAATTTAAAGTTGAAAAAATCTTTGTGTTACATTTTTCTGTGTAAATATCCCAGGTTACAACGTGAACATCTGCGGCTTATAGCCAAGTGCGGCCTATATATGTACAAAATCTTATTTTTTTTTAATTTAGTTGGTGCGGCTTATAATTCAGGTGCGCTTAATAGTCCGAAAATTACGGTAATTTTTCACTGCGATATAAATCACTATGGAAATAGCACAGCCATGGATAGAAGTTGAAAGAATTCAGAAATTGCTTTTGTACAGTATGGCACAGATATAATGCCACAAATTATATATTTTTTAAAAATAATTCTGTTTTACAAAGATTAAAAACGCCTGACTGTTGGACACAGCTACGTCACTTTTCGGTTGTGTTGAAGTTTATTGTTTTACAGGATCTGGTGCAAATGATTTATTTTTGGTGAATTTTTGCCCAGTATGTCACTGGTTCAAACATTTAACATTTTTAACCTGGTTCAGCTTGGCTCTAAACTGTTTGCCTATTTGTTTATGTCAGTACCTGCAGTCAGCAGAGAGGGGGACACCTTTGTCAGCACATCCATAGAACAGGCCATCCGAAATGTGGACAGTGCTATTGAGTCCACAAGGAGACGTCTCTTTGATGGGTAGGATATGAGAAACTCACACATCAAACACACACACAGACACAAACACTTGGGTCTTCACACTGCCTTTAAGTGATTTAATCAGAAACTGTTCATTGTGTGTCAGCATACATAATGGCTAACATTCAGGTTAGGGTTTAGTCTAAAGTTGCAGTGCAAATTAAGAAGTGTGTAATATACTAACATTTCAAAGTTTACGTTCACCCGTATTTGTAAATGGTTAATGGTCTGCACTTATATAACGCCTTTTTGTACCTTAGCAGTACCCAAGGCGCTTTACAGTGTGTTTCGCATTCACCCATTCACACACACATTCACACACCAATGGTTACAGAGCTTCCATGCAAGGCACTAATCTGCCATTTGGTGCAACTTCGGGTTCAGTGTCTTGCCCAAGGACACTTCGGCGTGGGGGGGGGGCAACCTTGCCATCAGTGGACAACCCGCTCTACCACCTGAGCCACAGCCGCCCTTAATGTATTTGTCTACATTATGTGGTCTTTTGCAAAATATAGATTGCAATCAGTTCAGACAGATTTGGGATTTAAATACAAATATGCAGAAGCTAGCAATCACACAGTTATGTCATGATTATGCAGCAGCTATGCTTTGATGTGCCCCCCAAAAATTGTTGCCCAAGACACTGCAGCTTCTCATCATCATCATTTATGTCAGGTCTCCTGGGCTCAGGGTCTGACGTTCACCTATCGCTTTCTTCAGCATGTCCTGTTAAGGGCGTTCCCTGGTGAACAACACAGTTCCACAAGGTCCTTCTTGACTGTCGCTTCCCACATCCTCCTTGGGCGACCTCGAGGGCGCGTTCCCTCTATTTCCCAGTCTTTCCAAATTCTTTTCACCCACTGCTCATCGTCTTTCCTGGCTACGTGCCCGTACCACCCGAGCCTTCTCCTCCACACTACAATAGTGATCTCCAGGTCTGTCATGAACCCAGTTCACTGTCTGGGTATTTCTCACAGAGCCTGGGTCCGCACATCTTCCTCATCATTCTTATGTCTGCCATCACGATTCTTCATAGTTCTCGGGGGACATAGGCCAATGTTTCACTTCCATAAAGCAGGCAACTTCTCACATTAAAGGCATTAAAGACTCTGACCTTCAGCTTCAACAATTGGGTTCTTTAGGTAAGAAAAGGCGATAGCTCCTGGATCTTATTCCATCCACTACGATACGGGCTGCAACTGCTGCATCTGCGCCCTCGTCACCATCAAGCATGTCGCCCAGGTAGCAGAAACTGTGTGTTACACCATACCTCTTACCCTCCACCTCTACAGTCTCACCATCGCCCACTACTCTTGGTCTTGGTATTGCATCTCTGCACTTTCTGCAGATGAAGTCAACACTGACCTCCGTGAGGCTGCCTACTACACCACTACATCGCTTGTGCACCCAGTGTCTGCACCAGCTGGGTGCTAGAGTTTGCACCCACTCCATTCTTACATGCCCTACATGGAAAAGCACCGACCTTGCGTTCCTCCCCGGCACATACTGCTGACACCATGACCTTTGTCCTCCCTGTGTTCCTTCATTCCTTTGGTGTCCAGCATCTCCTCCATACTGCAAACTTCCTTATCAGCTCCTCCTCGTTGTCAGCCATAAGAGCGATGTCATCCGCATAGAGAACCTCCCAGGGGAGTCCCTCCCTAGCCGTTCTTGACACCGTGTCCATCACAATGGCAAATAGGAGGGGGCTGAACACGGAGCCTTGATGTACTCCAATGTTGACACTAAAGCTGTCTGTGTCTTCCACGCCAGACCTTACCACAGTAAGATTCTCATTTGCAATATATGTATGTTTTTTTCTTACTGCTTTTTTATTGATTTGGATGTATAAAAAGCCACTAGCTCTAAAACATTTATAGCTACGTTGAATATATAATATATAATTTACTGTATAATTTCAAATAATGTCTTTTTGCTTCATTATACTTCAGACATGTAAAAAATGATGGCACTGTTGATGTAGATCATAAGTTAACAGATGAGAGCACCAAACTGCAAAGACATCATCTAATTTGAATTAAATTAAATATTCTGTAATACACAGACTCAGATCAGTCATTCAGAGGGCCTGCTAACCTTACTGCCAGCTTCAGAGACCATGACCAGCACCTTGCTCTTTCAGTGAGCAAAATTTCCAGTTGTAAAATTTTTAGCTCCAAATAGAAATGATAGAAACAGCAGTTTAGCCAGTTATGCAGCTGCAGACTTGTGGCTCCTTATTAACAGCTTTTCATTATATATTTTGTGCTGACTTACCTTTGTTTAGATTGTAGTGTCTTTGTATATACTTCTTAAGTCTTTAACAAATTTCTCTATGTCAGCCTTTAATATCTTTTGCTTTGTTATTTGATTCTTGCTGTAATTGTGAAGCATGGGTTTACACTTATGTAGGACTTATTGAAAGATGCTAATAAAGGTAATGAAGCCTTTTATTTATCCGGTAAAGTTTTCATTCCATTCTGACATGCAGGTGATTTCAGCATAGCTCTTAGAGGTTTACATCCTGTTGAATGATGTGGTTAGCAGTTCTGCTTTTCTTGGCAAGCGCACACATACACTCTGCCCACACATGTACACACACAGACACACATGAAGAAAGAAGAAATGCACACATGAACACTCGGTGGTAACCACAGCGGAGACAAGGGGATTTCCAGTTCTCTTTAATGACAATCACAGAAAAAGATGTTGTCTCCTCTTCTGCTGACGGCATCAGTGTCTTTGATCATTTGGAAACAATGAAGAATACCACAGGAGTGTATCAGAGGATGAGCCAGTACCACTTTCTCATGTGTCAAGTTAGATCTTGAATTTTGTTCGCTGATTGCAGAAACTGTTCATGATTTAAAAGCAAAGTGCATCTGTGTAGCCCGCATTTAAGTGATCAAAACGAAGTGTGATTAAGACAGCATTTTCTACCACTAAAAATAGTACTTTAAAAGCAACAGTTGTCCTTGTTTAAGGCTGGACTCACACTCATTTGTTGCCTTTGAGCCTGATGGAGAGCATGTCTGGAGTTTGGGGGCTGTCTTTCCTGGTGAATCGTGGTTTTGAATTCAAATCCAATTAGATACCTGGCACCCGTGTTGCCGCATGAAAAGTTGAACCTTTCTTTCTACCAAAAGCAAAGTGAAGCCACGGGCTCACCATTTATTTCGACAATGCCTGACATTATGAAATGAATGAGAAGCAATACCTCTGAAGCATGAGGCAGGAGTCCTGCTCAACGCCAAGGTTATATTTGTCATCTGCAGGAGGCAAAGACAAATGTATATAACATTCCAGTTTTACACAGGAATTGCTAAATTATAAACTTCACCAAGCTTTCCAATAAGATAGTTTGTTATAGATTATTTGTTTGACTAAAATGACATTTTAATCATGTTAAGGTATCAGGTGCTGCTGTGTGTCTCCACTTTAACTTGGCTTACATGTGCACTATGTCATTGAAATGTGCTCACAAAGTTGAATGTTTTTAGGGTTTTTTAGCTCCTGTTGTTTTTGTTTCATTGTTTGTTTGGTTTTTTCATCTTGAACTCGGTGAAATACCTCATGTACACAAACTCAGAGATAGACCTCTGATGAAGGAGAATCAGGACATGAGTGGAACGACTCAGATGTTTGTGCATATTTTAGGCTTCCCCTTGTTTGAGCTCTTTGACCTGCTGTAGATGAGGCATAAAAAGCTCTGCCTGCATTTCCTGCCCTTGAACAAAAAACCAAATGACCCAGAAGACTGTAATTTATACATTTATTTTGAAATTGATGTTTTTTCCTGCTCGCTTCTAATTTGTCTTTATTTTACCCATTCTTACTCCCACATATTTTTCTCCTGTTTCTCTTTCTTGATTTTCCCTTAAATAATATCATATTTATTATCTCCTGTCCCTCACCACTCCTCCCTTACACTCCTTCTCCCTATCCCTCATCCCTCCAGTCAGCCTCGTACCCCAGGAGAGCTGCTAGCTCTTTTCCGATATCCACGTGATCCCTACACGGTGGAGCAGGCTCGTGCTGGGGAGATCTTCGAGCAGACTCTTTTGCTTATTCAGAACCATGTTAACCAGGGTCTCATGGTCGACACCAACGGCACCGGTGAGGCTAACGACAAAGTAACACATTGTGCCTTTTCTGCTTCATGCAGTGCATATCTGTCACTGTGCAAATGTAGAAAAGAATCTGTAACTATTAACATTTTAATGAGAGACATACCTATAATGTAATATATGTTAAAGATTCTCAAAGGAAAAAGAACAGTAAGAGTCTCTAAATAATATGTTCATGTTGAGTATAAAGAATGGCTGGTAAACCCCATGTGTAGGCTAGGTTTTGTTTAGATTGGGAATGCACATGGAAATGAAAGTCTTTTATACACTTGATCTTATTTTCCTACACAAAACAAACATTGCAAGACTAAAACAATAAGCTGTTGTGTTGCACCAACCTTTGGCAATTCCAAAAATGTCATCATGATCCATATACAAACAAATATTTATTGGTTCTTAGTTCTGCTCTGACAACATTCTTGCAGAATACACTTAGTACTAAAGTTTCACTGGGGATTCAGTAAGAAGCTTCCATCCAGTTTTCTAAGCAAAATCTTGTGAAGCCAGTAATTCAATTCTCTCTATGAATTACCATGTTACTGTGAGCAACAGTTGGCTGTGTATAAGCCCTCCATCTGTATGCCATTTGCTCTTAAGCATGGCCTAAGGGATAGAGACGTAATCATGGAGCAGTTGACGAGGAGCCTGTAAACAGTTTTATTAGTCATATATCACACCACACAACACTTAACCTACAATCACTGTGGGCACAGGACAAATTTTAAAACGATTGGTGCTGGTGGACACATTTTCTCACTTATGCATGCATGTAGGGAGAGCATGGATTGATTTGTATGTTTATATGCATAAGTATCTGACTTTGTATGCTTTGCCATATGCATGGAAAATGTCCAGTGGTCGAAAGAAGAAAACTGGTTCAGTGTGTATTTTGACTTAATGGTGCGTGATAAAAGTGATCATTGTAATCGAGGGTTCCACTTAACATCATGACTGTCAAAGGTTAGGTGTATACAGAGTTGGTAAGTATATGATGTCTTATATGTGGTACTTTGGACTTATTTTCTGAATCCAAGATTATATTTATATATATTAAAAAATGTGTAAAGAAAAATGCAAGAATAATATCATGTAACACTAAGAAGAGTTGCAGATTGTCTAGACAGAAATTCAGGTGGAAGTCAATGTTGGGGAAAGAGAGAAAGGGAAAGAAATAGAGCTCTACAGTGTTTTCATTACTTATGCCAACAACATAGTTCATTGTTGCACTGGCCCCACACCAAGCTAACAGAGAGATTTCTGCCCGTCAGCAGAAACAAATGTGCTGTTTTTATTGTATCTCCACTTCATCTGGGAGAGCAACTCCATTTCCACGTAGTTTCCCCATTCTTTTTTAAACTCACACACACGGAATCATACAAAAGCACACACAACACTCCAATAATGTGTGTAAAGTGAGAATGGGGTGGGGGCTGGTTATGCCATTTAGACAGGAAGTCTCACCTAACCCTCATTGAGGTTGGTCGCACAAGCTTAACACTTGTTCTCATACATAGCCCTAACACCACATAACAGCCACACATACGCATTGATATGCTGCACATTGGAGCTTTTACAGAGGAGCGCTCACATATCAAAGCGAGTCAGGGCATGTTGGTGACATACTGCGACCTGTGCCCTCAGGACAGGAGGTGCTTTCCACTCTCAGAGCCAGCAGCAGCAAATGACTGCATCTGCAACAGATGATTGACTGTGGTGCTCACACAGACAGGCAGAGAGAGGACACAGGACAGACTCACATCAACAGCAAGGCTCATTGTCCATGCATGAAATATATGTCCTGGGGCAGCAGCAGTGGCAGTCCATTCTAAAGAGGAGATTGTATAACAATTGATTAAGGCTAGAACAGATTTTCTAATATTTTTTACTTAACTAAAATGAATTTATTTTCACAAGTCTCTAGCCTTTTAGTGTTCACCCAGACTCTTAATGTGTTCCATTTTTGTTGCCTTTCCACAGCATTTCGTTACAATGACCTGGTATCCCCCCACTTTCTGGAGGTCATTGCCAATCTATCTGGCTGCACAGCCCACCGCCGCATCAACAACTGCTCTGACATTTGTTTCCACCAAAAGTACCGCAGCCATGACGGTACCTGCAACAACCTGCAGCACTCTATGTGGGGCGCCTCCCTCACCGCCTTTGAAAGACTTCTGAAATCTGTCTATGACAATGGTTTTAACCTGCCGAGAGGTGCTACTGAGCTGCTGCACAATGGTTATAGGTTGCCACTGCCGAGGCTGGTGTCCACCACAATGATTGGAACAGAGACCATCACTCCTGATGACCGCTACACTCACATGCTGATGCAATGGGGTCAATTCCTCGACCATGACTTGGACTCAACAGTGGCAGCCCTCAGCCAGTCACGCTTTTCAGATGGACAGCTGTGTGCTCAGGTCTGCACCAATGACCCACCGTGTTTCCCGATCCAGTTCCCACCCAATGACCCGCGGCAGCTGCGTAGCGGTGCCCGCTGCATGTTCTTTGTCCGATCCAGCCCTGTGTGTGGCAGCGGCATGACGTCTCTACTCATGAACAGTGTATATCCTAGAGAGCAAATCAACCAGCTGACCTCATACATTGATGCCTCAAACGTCTACGGCAGCTCACGGCATGAATCAGAAGAAGTCCGTGATTTGGCCAGCCAAAGGGGTTTGCTTCGGCAAGGTATCGTACAACGAACAGGAAAACCACTTCTGCCATTTGCCACTGGACCACCCACTGAGTGTATGAGGGATGAGAATGAGAGTCCAATTCCATGTTTCCTAGCTGGAGACCACCGTGCTAATGAGCAGCTTGGCTTGACTGCCATGCACACAGTGTGGTTCAGGGAACACAACCGCATAGCTACAGAGTTACTGAGACTGAACCCCCACTGGGACGGGGACACCATCTACCATGAGGCCAGGAAGATAGTGGGGGCCCAAATGCAGCACATCACCTACAATCACTGGTTGCCAAAGGTAAGGCTGTAAGCTTGATGTTAATGTTGCTTTGTTATGCCGCTCATGTTTTGAACTCTGTTTTATACGTCTGACTTTTATATTCCTTTTCTCCAAGATCCTTGGTGAAGCAGGCATGAAGATGATGGGACCATACACTGGTTATGACCCCAATGTTAACGCCGGCATCTTCAATGCATTCGCAACAGCTGCTTTCCGCTTTGGGCATACCCTCATTAACCCAATACTCTACAGGTTAGACGAGGACTTTCAACCTATCCCCCAGGGACACATCTCTCTGCACCGGGCCTTCTTCTCCCCATTCCGCATCGTCAATGAGGGTGGCATTGACCCACTCCTTCGTGGGCTCTTTGGTGTTGCTGGTAAAATGCGTGTTTCATCACAGCTTCTGAATACAGAGCTGACTGAGAGGTTGTTCTCAATGGCCCATGCTGTAGCTCTGGACCTGGCAGCCATGAATATACAAAGAGGAAGAGATCATGGCATACCACCATATAATGATTATAGGACCTTCTGTAACCTGACCTCAGCTCAGACGTTTGATGACCTAAGGAATGAGATTAAGAACCCTAATGTCAGAGAGAAACTACAGAGGTAATTGTACACTCAATGGTTGGTCGATGGTTATTATTATTTTTAGACTCCTACATATGTAAGAGTCAAATGAACAAATGAAATCACATAATCTGTAGGCTTTAGCCATACTTGTTTAAAGTTTAAAGAATGCACAGTCTTTGTTGGATTCTTGTCAGAATTCTCAGGAATCACTTCTCTGAAGCTTCTGCTACATAATAACTCTGGACTGCATATTTTGAACATATTTTACTTGGCATAGTGTCCCTAACTATTTTTTCCTGTATGACAGACTGTATGGAAGTCCTCTGAACATTGACCTTTTCCCTGCCCTGATGGCTGAAGACCTGGTCCCCGGGAGTAGATTGGGGCCCACCCTCATGTGTCTGCTTGCAACTCAGTTCAAACGCCTGCGGGATGGTGACAGGTACAGTAAGGTCACAACACGTCTCACCTTACCATTCACCAACACAGTGTCTGGTGATGTGAAGGAATGCCTCTGATTCACTCAGGCAGTCATGTCCATGTTCACTTCTTGGTTGCATCTCCCATTTTTCTGTTTTATAATGTCAAAGTCAGGCATTTAGATTGTAATAAAGACTAAATACAAGATGTGTTATTGACTAAAGATTTTTAACAATATTGATGACAAGATTATTCATGAGTATGAAATAACACATCGGTTAATGCTTTTCTTAAGTAACCTCAACAGTACAATAGCCTAAAGGTAGTAAACCTTTAAAAGTTTTTCTTATGGTATCTTGTAAAATAGAATAGAATAAATTCAGGATTTTTTAAACCATAAAATGTATTATCAAGTGTTTCTCCGTCATTTCAAAGTAAAAAAAGGTAAAAAGCACTTTGTTTCATTTTTTCATTCACATCCATTAGCTGTTTCTATCATTTTCAGGTTCTGGTATGAAAACCCAGGTGTGTTCACTCCTGCCCAGCTGACCCAGCTCAAGCAGGCTTCTCTGACTCGAGTGCTGTGTGACAACGGCGACAACATCACACGCATCCAGCAGGATGTGTTCAGGGTGGCCGAGCTGCCCCATGGCTACAGCAGCTGTGACAACGTCCCTCAGATCGACTTACGCATGTGGCAGGACTGCTGTGAAGGTAAGAGGAGTTATAGTCAGCATGTTGCTTTCTTCTTTTGCACATTCCTATTGGCACACATAAGGTCATATCAGGGAGGTACGTACATATCTTAGTCAGAGGATTAAACTGTCCATTGTCTGGGCTGTTTTTTTAAAAACAATATCAAAACCCTAAATATCTTTTGTTTCCATTTGATAAAATCTTCCTCAAGGCACACTAGCCTCACAATAATCACTAATCGTATGCAGTTTTGAACTCCCCTTTTGAAAGGAAGAAGGTTATTCTTTGTGTTCAGTTGACTCAACAGCACTCCTGCCTGTATGGCTCAAATGTCATTCATTATGAATGTTGCTTGACTGTGTGTGAAACTTGGAAGAAGAGATGAAACGGAGGAATGAAAGACTACTCATTTTTCCCTGATTTAGTACCTTAGTACAATAAAAAGCAGGTTTGATTATAGAGAAACAACATTTGGGATCATTTCTCAGTTGCTTCAAAAAGCGTAAGACTTAGTTCTCTGTTCTCCTCCACGTTGATTTCTACGTTGTGTCTTTGATTCTCTGCTGGATCACCACTTTAGTAGAACAGCAGATCATTTCTTACTTGCTCCTGACATAACCGGGTCATAACATATCACATAACTGGGGCCGTGGTGGCGCAACAGGTTAAGCACCTGACTACTGATCAGAAGGTCAGGGGATCGGACCCCCACTGCGGCCACTGTTGGACCCTTGAGCAAGGCCCTTAACCCCTGACTGCTCCCCGGTCGCTTC
>OMNN01052552.1:0-13129 GCA_900302755.1 Chromis chromis
CACATCAGGACAGTGGGGGTTCACATAGGTTTATAAAAAAAAAAAATATGCCAAGTGCAATGAAAACAATTCTGTTGCTATTAGATGAATATGCTGCTTAAAATATAGCCCACCATTTGTCTTCTTTCTTAAATTAAACTATTCATTTGGTTTCTTTAGTGCTGATGTTTGATATCAAAGTGAACGTTGCACAAAATAAATCACAATAAATACACTATATAGAAAACCTCAAGTGCTGCTTATTTCACAAAGGGTTGGTATTGCACAGATAAATGAGATAATTTGGGTTATGTGGATGAGGAGGTTTCCTGACCCAGCTGGGGTGAGTGGGGTCATGTGTCAGGGCAGAGCAGGACGGTCAGCAGCATCAGCAGTCCCAATATGAGACACACAGGACTGTGGCTCAGCGCCAGCCCCAGTGACCTCCCTGCAGGGACACAGTGAAATAGTACAAATGTAGAGCCATGCAAAATATGATTGCTGTGGATTATCACCACAAAACACTGTAAAAACGATGACAATGCATTGAGTGTCACAGCGCCTAGAGGGATTGTGCATAAGTGGTACTTTGCTTTGTTAATAACTTCTGTTTCCTTTTTACATAATCCACAGTGATGAAACCCGAGAATTCACACAGGATTACTCTCAAGATGAGTGTTACTCAAAAATTGCTTTGAAATTAAACTAATTCCACAAACTCAGTCTTTAAAACAGATATAAGTAACTGAGATTTAGGAATTAAAGCAATAGTCAGTCTGCACTGTGTCCCAGTTCCTCACTACATACTACTCTAACCAGAGTTTTGAATATAGATTGAATTTTTCTTAACCCTAATGTGTATGATATAAAAAGACCTGGCTTATGAAACTTCTAGAGGTACTGTGAGAACAAAGTGCTGCAATCAATAGATAGACAGAACCAGCTGTCACCAGGATTGTCTCACGTTTCTGTGACTCCAAATAACTTGCCAACACAAAGAGATTCTACAATCATATAAAAATCCTACTCACAGGCAATTTTAAGTAGACTCAACATTTTTTTGTGTGATTTCTAACTTTGCTGGATGTGAAATGAAGAAGGTTGTAGCTTAAAAAAAAATAAAACCAACAACTGCAGGATGATCTCAGACAACAATTTGTCTTTGTAAAGCTTATTTTGGAAGTAGCTTTCTATAGTTAGAGTTGTCATGGTGTTACTCCCTTTCCATTTAGAGAAAATAATGAGTACTTTGTGTATTGTATAATGACTTCCAGGACAATATATTATTAACACTGATATAAAACTTGCTGTACTGTATGATATTAGCATTGAAGATGGACCCAACTTTAGTTAGAACTCTCATACAGATTAGTTTAGGTTCACCAGATGAACAGAAGTTTGTGTAAACATGACAAAACAAAGTACGCCTCTGAAAGTTACCCATCCTTGCAGTAATCAGCGGACAACTGAGTTTCGAAATATTCCATGGTTTACCTCTGAAGTTGACTGGCCGATCCTCCCAGGGTGTGAGCACCACATCAAGAGCTTTCCTCTGAACAGGTGACAGAGCTTCACGCTTCTCATCATTTACTGCAATGGCCTGATCGTAGGATAACATCTCGATCATTTTAGGGTCAAATGTCACCTTGAGAAAATGATGATACGGACAAGAAAATAGAAGAACAGAGAGACAGGTTTAAGACGCGATAAAGAGGACACCGATTAACATATTTGTGACACCTGTGACAAAATTTCATCAGTAGTTCTAAAGTCCAAATCATATGACCTCATGAAAAATGTGAAATGGAAAAGTCTTGTTGACTCACAGCAAACTTTTTAGGTGGTATCATTGTGATAGCCAAAGGTGAGATTCCTTCAATTTGTGCTTTCACCAAAGGTGACATGGCCATGTCTGGGAGACCAGCTGCAAAACAAGCAGAGTGATGTAGAATAAAAGTTGTGGTTTAGGTCAAAAACACTGGGATCCAGCAACAAGGTCGTGGCAGAGTACTTTCAGAGGAACAAAATGGCTTTATTTTCATTCGTGAGCACCCATAGCTTTGGCTAAGCAACACAAATGAGGTATATGTGACAGATATTAAATCAGATGATCAACTATTAACTCTACTGAGAATCAAGATTTTTTCTTCTAGTTTCATGTCATTTAGTGCATTGTCTACCATGCATAAAGCTACAGAGTGAATATCAGTATGCACAGTATTGAATTGAATTTTAAAAATGTTTTATTTATTCCCTGGAGGCAATTCAAGGCACGTAGAGCAGTTGGACACAGAAAGGTCACAACAACTGTACAATAGTAGTAGCAGCCATGTGGTAGTTAAAATAGGATAAATAAAATTACATTTAAAGATTAAAAATGGAATATGCTGAGATAAAAAATAAAGTAAAATTACACTTTACACACAATTCCATTTGATATTAGCCATTTACTTTGTGAAAACTGACTACATTTGTGCAGAAAATGTCCTCAACAGACTGAAAAAGTGTTATCGACAGTAAAACCACTACTGTCTGCGAATGATCCCACAATGCAGTGCAGCACATTACAGATGAAAAATCCTGCCGTTCAACTCTCCACCTCCCATTGATGATGCCAAATGATGATGTAAACTATTGACTGTCACTAGACCTCTTCACTATTTACAGCATTGATCATTTTAGACAGATAAAGAAGACTTTTTATTTGTCCTCCATCCGTCCACATTCAACTTAGGTGATTTTCCAGCCAGCTGCTGATATATTCGTGCAGAGCGTGCTGGGGGCAGGGCAGGGGAGTCCTCATTCCCCACACTGAACAGCTGTCTGACTCTGTTTGGGGAAAAAAGTCAGATGGCGGCAGATGAAGGACGCCTCCGCATGCAGCCTCTAAATCGGTAAACTTGACTATTTTCTTTTTTCCACTGGAGCCTCAGTGGCACGATAGTCAACAGGAGAGGCACTTTTTAATAAAACACCTAAATCTACCTCAACCACTAAGAAAACCGATTAGTTTGTCACCCCACAACACCCAATATGTAATGCAGCAGTCTTATCTTAATACTGGCATGAGCATTTCCTTGACTTCCTTCATGTTGTATTTGTAGTAGTTATGTGGTTTTACATATCAAACACGAATTGGTGGATCTGTTGAGGAAAAATACTAATTTGCTCATTTCCATTTTCTCTGCTGATTTTCTATAATTGTACAGTTATGTTTTTTGTTTTTTTATTTACCAAGAACACCTGCTGTCTGCCTGTTGGTCCCTTCTGAGTGTATTTGATTGGCTAATTGATTTTCAGTTACTGGACACGCTAAGTCTTAATTTTCCTCGTTTGTCACAGCACTTTGCTTCTGCCCATCTAGTTTGTGCATTTGTTTGATTAGAAATCGATTGATTTTTATTGTCTGTGCTAGCAAGCATGAGATGCTGCAGCATCCAAACTACAGCACTATGATGCAAGTGTGAAGTGTTACCAGACTGGAGGCAGTTTCCACCCTTTTAGCAATTTAAATTAATTGCAGAAAAAGCCCAATTATATTGTGAAAAGGTTACATGTGTATAGATAAACTGGCAACACAGCAATTAGGGGAAGTCTGAACAGGTTTTGACAGTTCATTGTGTGGAGGCTTTACTGCTATCTTGTGCATGAGCATAATCACACGATCAGGCATTATCATATATTTATTAGCTTCCATACGAGCAGCCAGTTAAAGGTTAGCAACCTGCACAATGGAGTAACACTGTCGACAAAAACAAACTGGTGTAGATAGCTGGGGTTGCACACCATTTGTATTTAAATGATTCCATTTCTGCTTATTGATTCTGGTTCTTGACCATTCCTGATTCCGATTCTTTGAGATGCAGGTGTTGGAGTTACTACAACAGTAACATTCTGCTTTTACATTATTATTGAGTAGCAATAATCCTATAATATACTGTATTTTAGAGTGTAACTGACATTGTTCTGCATTGAGTACTTTCACTTTTACTATCATACTACATTTTCCTTATTATACTTGTATGTATGTAGTGCTATGCATACATAGTTTTACTTTAAGTGACATTTTCACTGTAGGACTTTTACTTGAGTAAAGGATCTGAGTATTTTCTCCATCACTGCCCATCTCTGATTATCAGGGAAAACAAACACTGAATAACTATATGAATGAATGTTTTTAAGCCGCTGGATACAGCCTGACTGCACATCCCCTTTAATGAAGGTGGTGATGTAGACGAGTAGGTTTGTTGTGTGAAGTGAGTCTTTGCTGGTGTCTGAGACAAGTAGCAGTACTATGACAGTGCTGCTATAAAGGTAGTAAAGTTACTTTAATCGCGCCTCAATAAGCAGATAAGTAACTGAAAGTCTGTGTGTTGTGTTTGCTGCCAAGAGAAATAAAGTTTCGGTTCATGTCATGTTATTATGGCGTCCTCCTGCATTCTTCATAGCAGAGTTTGTGAAACACTACTTCATGTGGTTAAATGTTAGCAGCAGAAACACAAAGCTAGATGACATAAACGTAAGAGCAATGGTGTCTTTTCTGGGTTATGTTTTCCTGTTTTCTTTGGCTTACTGTAACGACACCAGAGTCTTGTAAAGCCTTAGTAGCAGCATTTGCTACATTAAGGTGTTTGTTATGAGACAGTCACACAACTTATACAGGTTACCTGCTAATCAAGCAACTAAGCAGGATAACAATAATGCTAAAATCACAATTTATCAATACAAATGCATCACACATCCTGTTAACAAGGAGACATTTTGCTTGCAGAATGGTGCAGACACACAGTAGATATACAGTAGAGGTTTGCATATATATTATGTTTGCAGTACACTGCGTTAGTTTTTTCTTGCTCTGTCATCTGGACTGTGGTCAAGGAGCAGGACAACTTCACTCCACCACTTTCTCTGCACACAACTCTGCACTACTTTATATTCTATAACAGCTGTTTATACACTAAATGTGTTTAGGATCCAATAAACAGAATCAAAATTAAACTTAAGCAACGTTTCCTTCAGAATCTGAACTTTGGAAATGGTTCTTGGTGCCCAACACTATGGATAGCATATGTGCACAATCGCACAGCCAGTTTTTAGTCTAGTTCTCAAATATGATTTAAGGATTGACATTATTTTTCAGCACCAATTGATTGTACAGAAACTACTAAAGACAGCTTTATTGTCATTTTGTCACGTCCCAGTTTTGTGAAAGATGGAAATCCATGCAACAAGAATGCACACTTTGAATTTCGCTTTGCTGGTTAATTATTTACTGAGTTGAATTCTCAAGGGAGCAGACCAATAAATGAGCACAATAGAAAGATAAAAGTGCCCTCAAAAAACACCAGCTGAGCGCTCTGCATCAATCAGGCCTTTGTGGCAGAGTGTCCAGACAGTAGACACTCTGAGTAGGAGGATGGCAGACTGCTATTTTTTTCCTCAAACTACATTTAAAGCAGTCTGAGAGCATGAGGACAAAGACTCTGATCTGATGAGTCAAAAACTGAACTATTTGGGGGAAAACTCCAATCACTGTGTCTGAGGAACACCAGGAACTGCTCATCACCTGCTAACATCACGCTATGGGGGTGTTTCTCTGCAGCACAGACAGGAGACCTGTCAGAACCGAAGGGAGGATGAATGCTGCCAAATACAGAGCAGTCCTTGAAGAAAGCCTGTTTCAGAGTGCAGGTAGCCTCAGACTGGGGTGACGCTTTATCTTTCAGCATGATAGTGAACTAAACCATACAGCCATCAGTCTCTGACTGTCCTTGAGTGGCCCAGTAAAAGCCCAGACTTAAAACTCTCCACATCTGTGCAGAGACCTGAAGATGGCGGTTCAGATGCATCTTATCCAATCTGACGAAGCTTGACAGAGTCTGCCAGGAAGGACGGGATAAACTGCCCAAATCCAGGTGTACAAAGCCTGTACAGACTCACCAAGGAAGACTGGAATCTGTGACAGCTGCCTGGCAAGGTTCTGCAGTCTCGAATTTAGGATTTATAAACTTTATAAATGAGAGATTGTTAGCAAATATTTTTTCACTTTGTCTTTATAGGCAATTCAGTGTGGATTGATGGATAACGTTTTCAATTTAAAATTAAATCTACAACACAATAAACTTGATGAAGGTACATATGGAGCAGGTAGTGAGGGAGAGCCACCGTATAAATGGTAGTTTGACTGCAGCTGGCAAGACAAATGTTAACTTAAGCTGCTGTAATTGATGTTCTAAAGAGCCAAAGGTGAAACCTGTACTGTCTAATTGAACACAACCAACTAGGCATCAACAGTAACAACTGGAGGCACATTTGGGATGGGTGATAATTACTGCTATCGCACTGTTTCAACAATATGAATTAATATGAATTTTAATTTGACTATGTGCTTCTTCCAAATTGTAGGGATTTTCCTCTCCTCCAGAGAGATTTTTAAAATGTTAAGTTATGTTAATTGGGGTTTCATTTATTTAAGCATAATTGACATTTTGGTTATTAAATTGTCAAAAATAACAGGAAAATGCACAGATTTCTGTCAAATAAGGGAGCAGACTTATTGCCTTTACTCTATGTGGGCCAATTATGCTGCCCATTCTAAGGCAGAAAAACACTGATTTTTATATAATCTAGAAAAAGATTCAATTAATGAACATGAACACATGATTTTAGATATAGTCATGTACAGATAAATGGTAGCACAGGACCGGACAGTGGAGGTGGAGGCAGCAGCTAAATAATTGAAAGCAGGCAGTGAGTGAGGATGTAAAAGGGAACATTGTGTATGCAGATAGCATGAGCACCAAATTTATGAAGCGGTTGATAGAATATTTGAGCATGAAACTGTTTCTGCGCCTGTCTGAGTCACCACAAGGCACAATTCATGGATTAGTGTTTCCAGTTGGAGCTTCCCCTGATCTTGTAGAAACCGATATTTGCCACAGGTGGAGCTCTCTGGCTGCCAGTTCAAGTGTGACTCGTGGCACGCAGAACCCAGATCACCAGCTGTGGCTCAAAGCTACTGTGCATCACTTCTTTTAACTCACGATAAGAAATCACATGGTGACTTTCAGCCTCGGAGTTCTTCCTGTCTTCCTTTCTCACTTGCTGGACGGGAGATGGGCGCGATAAAGAATCTGCTCGGACTGTTTGTTCTTTTTGAGCAACACACTCTTACGCCTGAACACACCAGTTGCCACGGTAACAGAGCAATATTCTGACACCAAGGTGGAGGATGATGTAGCCGCACAAAAAGACATCTAATGATTGGCACCGTGTCTCTGACGCACGTGAATAAAAAATAACAAGTAACTTGGCTCTCTGCCTTTGATGTGCTCGCTCTCTTTGCCTCCTAATTCCTTAATTCCTGTCTCGGCTCGGTGTCGCAGTCTGAGCCGCTCTCCTCCCTCCTCTGCTGCCTCTGTCGCATTGAATCCTCCCTGTCTGACTGTGTGTCTGTCTCTGTTTCTGCTCTTCAGCTTCCCTCTTATATTTGCTGCAGTGCTTTGATTCGAGCTGGAACGCTTTAAACCCACAGTGGCAGCGAGAGGTCACACTTTACAGACGTGCACACACTCAAACAAACAGGAACACATACTTTAAAGCTCTGGCGAGGAACAAAGTGCATCAGTGGTGTGTGTTTGTGTGAGCACCCTTTGTGACACCTGAGGCTAAACCAGTTGTGCGAGGCAGTTTAAGCACTTAATGAGATGTCTCATCACATACGCACATGCTGTGTAAACACTCTTTATTTCCCTCTTCCTTGCTCACACAAACCGACACACATCTTCACTTGCATCAACACTAGCTGTAGCATCAAAACGAGACTGACTCTGGACGGGCAACAGGAGGGGATCCATGCTGTGGCTAGCTATTGGCCATCATTTGATGCATGCATTAGAAATTGAATTTGTCAGTGTGGTCAGCATGCAGCATTGATCCGTCTGGCTAATTGATGTGTGCATTGTTCACGCATCACTTGTAAGGTTGCCCTTGGCTTGGTGTTGTGCTGCTGTGCTACTAATAAGGTTTAATGAGTTAAACCTGCAGGAGGAGAGTTTCTTGTTTCCTACTTCTCGTCATGTAACTATGTTCAGAAGTGGAACACACTCTGCATCACATGAAGAAACTGAGCAGAACATTACACGAGATGTGTCGTCAGGGAGGTTTTTGCATCTACATGCAGGGTGGGAAGCTTTATTGCTCTGCAAACCCTTGACTGCTGGTTCTCAGGCAGCTGGAAAATTGCCCCCACAAGCAATCTTTGAACAAGGAGTAATGGAAAAGGAATGGAGATGGCGATGGACCACACCTGCCAGGCGAGCGCTTGAAATCCCCTGTTTGAAAGTGAGGTGTCTTTTCATCCCTGCTTTTATATCATTATCAGTTTTTATCTTCGCTTTTCAAACATCTGACTATGCCACTGCCTCATAGTGTTTTCATTTCATATCTCTGGCTTATTTCTAACAATTGGAATAATTTGGTTTGATATCTAAGCTAGCTCTTTGTGGAGACCCCCGAAAAGGCAGCAGTCGGGCAGTATTAGCGGCGGATGCATCAGATCCTGGTTGTGCAGATTGACAGGAGGCTTACTGACTGACAGAGCCATCCCTCCTGTCTGTCTGAGACACTATGTACCCCATCCTCCTTGTCTATTCTCTCTTTATTCAAGCAGGAGGATTACAGCGAAGAAAGCAGCAAAGCAAGCAGTGAGGGGATTATCGAACAGCAGCAAAGGGATTAGAGGGGGAAGTTTCACCTCAACAGAGCAGCGGACCCCCGTGGCCCATGTAAGAGACTCATGCATGGGTTAGAAAGTTGGCTCTTCGGCCAGCTGCTGCCACACGGCTCTGCCAGAATTTCACAGAGCTTCTTCAGTAGGTGTTGCAGAGTTGCCAAGACTCTACAGCTCTACCCTGAGTGTGTTTGCTGTTCACTTGGAGAGTGGCAAAGCGGACAAAGGGATGAGCAAAAAGGAAAGCCGCAAAGGGGATTTGAACTCTGGCACTCATTTATAGATTAGAGCCAGGAGTTATTAAACAGTTTAAGTCTGGGATCCAAATGAGAAATTTAGTCTGTGACCTCAAGACCCAGCGAAATGAAAACGTTTGGTTCTCTTGTGATGTTGAGACCCCATCAGAGCAAGTCTTTGACCTATTTTTCAGACACGGTGTCAGCTGGAGGAAAAGCCACAGAGCAGTCAGATGTTCATGTCTGAGAGTGGCTGAGTCGATGTTAACTTTGACTATTTCTCAGTAATCTGAACCCCCTGCAGTAGATTCAGCTGCAATGTGACAGTATTAAAGATTGTTACTTGTTTGTGTCATTTAAAAGTTCTACAGTCAGTCGCATCTCAAAGAAAAGCCTTGAGTAAGTCTACAACTGTGTTGTTTAAAGATGGTAATGGAAGGTAAATGAAGACAAGGTTTAGTGGTATAAAAGGAAGAGAAGAAGCCCATAAGCAAATCATGTGTAAATAATGCAGCCTTTAGCAAAAAGGTTTTGTAAATATTTCTGCTCACACTAATACTCTAAGTAGCTGATCGACCAGGACAAAACCAGCAACTTGATTTTGACTTGATTAACAGATTGTGAGCAACATGGGACAAATTTGGTCTTTCTTTGCTCCCAAATGTTTGTTGTGGGTAACAACTTAGTTTTGCAACATATTAAAAAAGATGTTATATTACTCCTTTATTATTTAAAAATGTTATAAAATTATACATTTTTCGTAGTTTTCAGTGGCTTTAATATCACATTTGGTGGCGTTAATAGTCAGGTAAATATGTGTATTATGTTGTACATGATTACAAGTTCCGACTTTTTCTTGAGGTTTCTGGGATATTCAGTGAAAAACATAATCCAAATCCTGGTGTTAATTAGGATTTGGCTGTTTTTTTTAAAGTTGGTATTTGTCAGTCTCAAATGTGAGGATTTTCTACTTGTCTTATAAGGCAAATACTCTTGGTTTCAGTTTGGTTTTGAGGACCTTCTCTTGGCCATGAGGACATTGTGATTTATATTTTATAGCACTGTATTTCTCAAACTAGTTAGCGACTCATCATGAAGACAGCACCATCTGGTCAGCTGTGATGCTTTCAAATTATGCAAATGCACCATTTCTAAATGAAACAAAATTCTTATTTTACTGCATATCGTACAACATATACACCATATTATCTGCAATATCTGCCAATAAACTTGGCCAGTCGATATATCAGTTGGGTCCTAGGAATTTCATTATATATGATTATATCAGGCTGCCGGTTGTTGTATTTTTTAATAAAGGCCCGCACACCTAAAGAAAAACTCCAGACAATAAAATGTTACTTTCATCCTGACATTAAGTTGGGTTTACTTAATGATCAGTAACAACTGGATCGAAACGGCATGAAGAAAATATACACGATTAACTGAATATATACTTTAAATACCCTTACATACTGACCAGTAAGAACTTTCTCCTTCTTTTTCGAATTATGGATGGGTCAGTTAGGAATTAATCTGAAAAACTTTTCTGCTTTGTTTAAGGTCCAAGCCCAGTACCACCAGTTCACCATCCAGTCGGAGGCATCCAACTAAGTGCTGGCCGTCGACAGTTACTCTGGCAACGCTGGCAACTATTTCCTGGAAGGATCCCTAGAGCTATTTGGAGAAAACCGCACTATGACCATCCACAACAGCATGATGTTCAGCACCTACGACAGAGACAACTGGTGGGTGTCCTAAAACACATGTAGTGAATTCAGTGTCTGAGCTAGTTTTTCTTCCGTTATTTCTTCTCTTTTCTGCAATTTGCCTCAAGTATGTTTAAACTAGCTAAAGTAGTTTCTCTGTAATGCAAAACTTCAACACATGCTAGCTGTGTAACATACAGAGTGAAAATGCATAGTGGTTCATACATTTGCTAACAAAATGTCTCATAAACTTGGCTCCTGGTAATGTTCCATGTGCATATTTTTTAAACCCATAAGATAAAATCGAAAATTAATTGGCACAAGCAGGTAAAAATATGTTTAGCTTGGAAGCTAATGGATGCCATGGTGGTCATACTTGGAGTTTTTAGTGGGATGCTGCAGTGAACAGTCCGTTTAAGCGCATCTAAAACTGTTTCCTAATGGCAATAACTGAAATTGAAACCATTTCACACGTTTCTGTACTTGTTTGCGCCCATAAGGAATCCCGGCGATCCATCTAAGCAGTGTTCCAGGAAAGACGGAGGCGGCTGGTGGTACAACCGCTGCCACTCAGCCAATCCCAACGGCCGATACTACGTGGGCGGAGCCTACACGCTGCAAATGGCCAAGCACGGCCGGACGACGGCGTGGTGTGGATAAACTGGAGGGGCAGCTGGTATTCACTCAAGGGCATCAAGATACGGCCTTTCTTTGCCTCCAGATAATCGTGTCGGAGAGCGTCAACACACAAGACGTACAGGAGACCGTCAGAAAGACCCACAAAGGTTCAATATTCCAGGAAGTATTTAGGTTTGATGACATACGACAGTTTTGTTCGTGCGGAACCACTGAAAGTTTGTCTTCATTTGGCTGTAGCCTGTATGCTGATGGACACACACCTTTACACATGAACACAGAGTCTGGACAAAATGGCGCAATAAGGATGTAGAAACTAAAAAAGTGACATGCAGCATTAAAGGGAAAGACTGACGTGCAGTGAAGATATTTTAATGTCAGATAAACATGTTGTCTTCAACATTAAGGAGAGAAACCGGATAAACTGTGACTAAGTCAACTGTGATGTGTCCTTTCTTGTTATGTGTGACATCTTTATTGTGCACCACAATGGATGAGCTGATGCCAACTGTCCTCTGCTACTCAATAAGTGAGTCACACTGTGTGCAACCTTCTACTGAGCACATTTTCAATTTGTTGTCAATGAGACGGACCGAGCAATGGATCCTCTTCTGCATCCAGTAGAACTTTGACTTGAAAATTCATAGTATGTCAGACAAAACCTCATAGTATTGTATATCGTTAAAAAACTAAATTGGCATGTAAAACGTCATAGCACAGTGCTATGACGTTTTACATGCCAATTTTGCTCTGTTTTGGTTGTGTTTTGCAGATGCCGCATCGACACACTGACACCTTGTTTGATGCACATTTTCTGATGTTGTTTGGGTAAAATAAACATGTTGCCTCCTTCCTTGTTGCAGTCTTGAGCCAGGGCTGTGACAAATTGGGGCTCCTCTGGGATTTCCGTTTTAGTCGATTATGTGCAGTGTTTTTGTGAATGCAATCTGTTTGCTTTTGAGACATGAACATGTTTTCTGTTTGGGTTAAGATTAAGCATGTGGTGTATGAAACAGGTTTTTGATTCACTCAAAAACTGTTTTATTACTATTTTTCGGGTGACATTGGCGTTGCATCCCCAACATTGATGTCATGCTCTGTCCACTGTCCAGTCTGTGCGGGAAGGAACATCACAAAAAATGTTATAGTAAAGTATTTTGCAAACAAAAGACATCATGTATTTTGCCGTAAAAAAATGTCATAATATACTATGTCGTTAAAAATAAAAAAGGCAGAAAAAAATGTCGTAAAAACATACGATATGGTGAAAATAGTGTAAAGTATGTTGTGAAAAGCGCTAAAGTATTTTGTGAAAAAATCATGTATTTTGGCGTAAAAAAACATACAACAAAACAAAAAAACCAGCATGAAAAAATGTCGTAAAAACCTGTTAAACCTGTTAAGTATTTACTCTTCACTGTAAGATGGGCAACACATTATTTATTTCATCCATTTATTACATACATTTACACATCTTTCCAGTTCAGAATTGTTAAATGTAGTTTTTAAATGTGCAATAAAGGTATTAATGAAGCTCTTGCCCTGAATGTGT
This sequence comes from Chromis chromis, assembly GCA_900302755.1. Lineage (NCBI taxonomy): Eukaryota > Metazoa > Chordata > Actinopteri > Pomacentridae > Chromis > Chromis chromis. Next base: position 12,841 of record OMNN01052552.1, read on the forward strand.
TGATGTTTTAATGCTCTATATCTGCTATAAATGAGAACAACATGTAGTCTGTATTGTAATTATGCTACAACAGCAGATATGAAGTTAAAGGCAAGAAATGGAACCTGTTAATACAGGGGTGCCCAATCCTGGTCCTCGAGGGCCACTATCCTGCATGTTTTAGATGTCTCCCTCTTCCAACACACCTGATTCAAATGATCAGCTCATCATCAAGCTCTGTAGAAGCCTGATAACGATCCTGATCATTTGAATCAGGTGTGTTGGAAGAGGAAAACATCTGAAATATGCA